>JAEUWL010000004.1:0-60836 GCA_018524415.1 Podaxis rugospora
GGCCAAGTGAGGCCACTATGGTTCCCAAGGGGCACAACACATAAGTTGAAGCCAAAGCCTCACCTACCCTTGGTCTGCAAACATCTACCTCTGTCCGCTTGTGGTCTGCCCCTGTCCAGAGTCCACTACCTTAACATTACCTACCTAAGTAAATGGATTAAGGAGATGAGGTACAGGGTATTGTAGCCTTTATAAATTCTGGTCCATGTCCTCCTCAGTAAGGAAGGGCATGTACTGGAACTTCTTCTGGTAACATCCTGCACAGTAGTAAATCTGATCTTCTGTAGAGAAGGTTAGTAAGGAATAGCAAGGCAAGGTAAGACTACTTACTATTATGCAAAACATACTTGATCTATATCTAGTGGCAACAGAGGCATAGCTTATCACCTTCTATCTTGAAGGGGAGCTACACTCTTGATCCCACTGGACAATCCACAATTTGGATGTCCAACTCTTTGCCTGACTCTAGGGGAACAGCCTTCCCTTTTCCCTTAGCCTTTCTCTATACCTCTACTTCTCCCTCCACCTTCTTTGCCTCTTCTGCCCTCTGCCTCTCCATCTCCATCTACTCAGCCTCTACTTGCTCTACTGCCTGTCTTTGCTCCTCCTCCAATCACTTTCACTCTGCCTCCTCTACTTCCTGCTATTTCTACTTCTCCTTAGCCTTCCACATCTTCTTCTTCCTCCTCCTCTCCACCTTCCTATCCAATGTCTTCACCTCTGTTTCCTCCATCTGTCCTTGTTTCTTGCTAAGACCTGCCTCCATTGCAGGGCCCTCTATCAGGGCAGATGATCATTGTCCTTGCTACCATTACTGGTAGAAAGTGGCAAAAGCTGCCATTATTACCAGGTTGAAGAGAGGGATAGTGCTGGGATTTTGGTTGTTTGGGTTAGATATTTTGAAGGTCAAGGAATGAAGTCCATAGTCTGAAGGTGCCTATTTTTATACCCAGCAGAGAGAGTTCAGGACAGGTATCCAATCTAGGTCTGGGCCTCAGAAGCTCAGTCCTAAGGGAGGAATACTGTTACAGACTTCACTCCATGTCTGTTAAACTTTTGGGACCTTGGTTACAAGGCAAGTTCTGTAGATCACATTCAGTCTGCCCTTTCTCCTGATTCCATTGGACATCTTACCCTGCAAATATATTCTTCCACACTCTTCCTTCCATTACATTCCTGTCAGCACTCTCTAACTAATTATCCCATGCCTTTTCATTCATCCAGAGCCCTACCCCTCATTAGTGATTATCTTTCCTTTATCTAGGCTTTTCCACTATCTGATTGTTTCACACCACCCTGGTTGTCTGGACACCATATGGACATACCCCTCACTGTGATATTTTCCTGTAGTTTCAGTCTTCACATACTCCTAGTAATCCCTTTGAGCAATTCAAACTACCTTCTGCTTGACTACTAATCCCCAGACTTTATCCTAGCTGCTAGTATATAAGTAGGACTACTACTGCTGTATTCTTCAGTCAGAATATTGACTTAGGTCTTTCTCTTGTCCATCCACTACAAGTCTGCTCCTTGGTCTGGCTTATCCTATCCTTGTCTGTCCCCTTGTCTGCTTGAGTCTATAGTTGGTCAAGTGAGGCTACTATGATATCAGAGGGGCACAACATATGAGTTGGAGCCAAGGCCACAATCTTGGTCTACATGCACCTGCCCTATCTGCTCACAGTCTGCCCCTGTCTGGAGTGAGTTCCTTAACAGTTCATAACACCTGGGTGACAATAAGTTGCTCATGACTGTGGGTCTGTTGATATTGATAGCTTAATATGGCATTGTTCTACTGAAGATGGTAACATGCTGGTCATCTCACCAGCATATTTTTACCCAGTTAGCCAGCAACTTACAAGAGTGGTTTTTATCTAGTATTTTCAGTAAATGAATTCATTTGCTTGGCATTCTGAGAGCTAACATTCTCTACATATCTAATTTACACAAAATGATGTTAGAGATCCTTAAGGTCTCCAAGTCAATAAGATCTTTTGGAAGTTCACAACTGTGATCAGGGCTGTGATACAACTGGTCTTCTTTCTCCAAACACCTGGGTTTCATGCTCCCTCCAATCTGATAGGGTTGTTCTCTTCTCAAGGCTGTTCACCATCAGTGACTGTGGCAGGAGGAACAGTCACTGCGTTATCTGAATAAAATATGATTAAGAGGCAAGACATAGAATTGAAAGCACTAATTGCAAGTCACCCGATTATAATAGCAATCATACAAACAATATCCAACACGCCGTATATACAGATTCAAGGATACAGCAATGAATGTGTCGCAGAGGGAGCCGATTGTATGCCAAGACATCAGAGCTAGCGCAGAAGCATCGCATTTTTAACATGCCCTCTTAGTACCATCATTTTAGGCCGTGAGTAGCTGGGGTACTGGAAGGAACCGGCCCTGCAGTGTCGGGCTGCGCTACATCGCTAGACTGAGCATCCCTTGTTGGTAGTGAAGTTCTGCTAGTTTCTTCGTAACTGGATGCTGCCAAGGGAAGCTCCACCTCAGTCCCTCCAACAATTTTGTAGCCGTTCAGCGCTCTGCGATAATGAAACAAGAAATACAACACGGCTAATTTTTGTCGTATAGGTCAACATCATCGCCTTGCTAAGAAAAAACAGCAACTCACACGTCTGAATCAAGGCTCCGAGAAGAAACGATGACCACACAAAGCCTAGAGGTGCGGTTCGGAAAGCCAAAAGATGTCTACAAGACTCTGTCTCGTTGCCATCGTCTCCCTCAACCAGCATGTCCTTGCAATCCCGAACCCTGTCGTTGTTGAATTGATAATAAACGACAATATACCAAACACAAATGGCGATATGGCAGGCCCAGACGAATGCTTGGGGCTTAATGTAGTTTTTCATGAACCTTCTGTTGTGAAGAGCACCATATAGCCTACCTAGAGAGGTGAGTGCCTCGACAGAATGAAGCGATCCAAGCATACCCGATGGATGCGATGAAGGCTCCATATAACTCCCAAATTGCCAAGGTGATGGAACAACCAAAGAGTGTGCCGATTATTGCGATGTCTATTCAGTCGTGGGTGTGACGAGGTCGCCAAGAGAACCATGGTAATGAAGACCATACCATCATCGTGACCTTTTGAAAGCCACCACAGAAACCACCCCCCATACACAGCACCTATGACCAGCTGGAAAGCTAAGGATGCGATGACACCATAGTACACGGGACACAGAAGAGAACCTTTCTGGTCATTGGAAGAGAATCGTAATGTTGCCAAAGGGCGTCAAAACTTCAGGGATTAAGTAGTAGCCTGCTGGTGAACATGCATCACCCTCTAATCCGAGTATGCCGGCCCGGTCGAAACTACATTAGCGTGTTTTGAATACTTAACGTCAACGCTGGGCAATTCAATACAAAGACGGTGAATTTGGCCAGCGTTCGTATATCCATTGTGTTGTTTTCTAAAAATGCGCAGATTTGGGTCACACAAGGAGTGTGAGACCTCGATGGTACCTGAGGTTCTGGGAAGAGAAACCAAGTTTGCGCGGTCTTGCGAGTCCAAAATCAGATAAAACCACTGCTGTTTAAAAGTGACAGCAATAGTTCTTCGTTGACCTATTTTCGACTTCCGAAAGCACCGAAATTGGCGCATTGAGTCACGGGCGCGAAATGTTGATAACATCACAGCCTGGGGACAGGCCCCAGGGATTCTCAGCTCTTCGGTTGACGTTGAACTTGGATCTCTTACATACCTCAGAGGTAAGTAACTATTAGATAGGGACAAGGTGATGGATGCGGAGAAGGGACGACACGATGAGCACGTCTCATAACAAACACTGATCCAAAAGCGATGGCAGCCAGATGAGGCAGGGACAATTGGACAATTGTTGACAGATAGATCTCACAATCCCTATTTATCATATCGAGCCCATCCGATCCTCATCCTCTTCCAATACACACATCCCCTTCTACACCATCCTCCCTCCCGCATACGGCTCTGGTAGGCGATGGCAAGGCATTCTTTCACTGCTCTTAACTCGACCTTCGTCGTCGATGCGCAGTACAGACTGGTCAAAGAGCTGGGCCAAGGCGCGTACGGCTGTGTCATAGCCGCCGTCCACAGCAGCACCGGTGAAGGGTGCGCAATTAAGAAAATCACGAATATCAATACGAAGGTTAGGAGGTCGCTCAGCGATGTTGATGCTCCGTCACCGATCAACATTTTATAGCGTATTCTAACAAAGCGGTGCTTGCGTGAAATCAAGTATGGGCAAGCACTTTTGACGAAAATACAGCCCAACTCACGCCATTCCCAGGCTGCTCCGCCACTTTAGAGGCCATAAGAACGTTTGTGCCATTTTTCCATGCACCTGAAAATGGGCTGATTTCCCATAGATCACTTGTCTATACGACATGGATATCGTTTTCCGACCTGATGGCAACTTCGATGAAGTCTATCTCTACGTGAGTACGATGTGTCCCACACAACGCAGGATACTCAAACTTGGCCTATGTAGGAGGAACTTATGGAAGCAGATCTCCATGCCATTGTAAGTTTAAGCTGGCACTGTATATACCTGGACTTTAAATTCACCATACTCTAGATCCGCTCTGGGCAACCTCTCACAGACGCCCACTTCCAATCATTTATTTATCAGACTTTGTGCGGTTTGAAATATATTCATTCGGCAAATGTTCTGCACCGCGACCTCAAGCCAGGAAACTTACTCGTCAACGCCGACTGCGAGTTGAAGATCTGTGACTTCGGGCTCGCGAGGGGTTACAGCCCAGGGGGCGGAACTTCCAGGGCTGCTGGTAACCAAGGCTTCATGACGGAATATGTCGCAACTCGCTGGTATCGTGCACCAGAAATCATGCTCAGCTTTGCGAACTATGTAAGTATGGTATTTTTTATTTGAGAGTTTACCTTGACCATCCTCCAGACCACTGCCATCGACGTCTGGTCAATTGGATGTATTCTTGCAGAACTGCTTGGGGGAAAGCCAATCTACAAGGGTAGAGAGTAGGTCTAATGTGTTTTTGAATTTTGACATTTATCTCACTCTTGGCAGCTATGTGGATCAGCTCAACCAAATACTGCACTATCTCGGTACACCACCTGAAGAAACCCTCCGGCGCGTGGGCTCGCCTCGTGTAAGTGATTGGGTCGGATGCGCACCACTAAGTTGCTCACTATCGCCGTTCAGGCGCAAGACTATATTCGATCTCTACCGATCAAGCCCCGTGTGCCCTTCTCTACGTTATATCCCCGCGCAAACCCTCTCGCCATCGATCTGCTCACTCAAATGCTACACTTCGACCCGATCAAGCGGATTAGCTGCGAACAAGCACTCAATCACCCCTATTTCGCAGTCTGGCATGATCCTGCCGATGAGCCGGTTTGTCCATCCGTAAGTATAGTGGATTTCCGATGTTCCCACAGCCGCTAAGTGCTTTCGCAGACGTTTGATTTCAGTTTCGAAGAAGAGGATAGCATTGAAGGTATGAAGAAACTAATCGTGGAGGAAGTCAGGAGTTTCCGAACCGAAGTCCGGAACCAGGCTAAGGCTTCTACCCAAATCCGTCGCCAGGACAGGTAAGAATTGTAATAATTTATGAAGCACCGATAACCTACTAACCAAAATGGCGTAAGCCTTCCTATTCCCACTCGCGAGGAAATCATCAATTCTCCTATCCAGGAACATGGCCCCCTTCATGGAGCCACCTCTGGTTATACCACCGGCAACTTTGCCCAAAGGCCACCTAGTCCAATCTATGATGACCCTAGCGCGGATCTGGAGCGCGAGCTTGCCAGCACTCACCTGGAAAGGCGATGAAGGAGATACCCCATTTCCTCTTAGGACATTGAATGATCTTTCCTCGTATCTTGATACTATATGTTGTGATACATAGTGGATCTGGACGCTTTTGTTTGTCCCCCATGCGAATGTACAGTAGTCTTTCGGCCGGTCTGGTATTGCTTTCAACCTTAGGCTGGTGCAATGATTCGATGGTGGCACGGGTCTAATGTTCGATTGCTATAAGGGGTATCAGGCACCGACTGAGTGTTGAGAAGGATTTCGTCATGATTGGCTTCCCCAATGTCTAGAACACCTACAAACTCAGTTGCATGGAGCCTCCCCTATCCACTCCTGAAGACTCGAGCCAGTCAAGATTAACACATACCAAAACACACGACCCACAAGCATGAGCGACCTTCTCGCAACGTCCAAGTCAGGCAACGACTGGACGCAAACAGATCTTCTCAATTACTGCATCAAAGTCACCGATCTCCCCTTTCAAGCCTTCTTCCATCCCCTATCCCTCACAAACCTCCCACCCCTCCCGCATGCCCTCCAACCCTTCGCACTCGCACTAGACCATACCCAAGCTCCAGACGACGCAACGTACCAATGGCTACACTACCTCGACCTCGCCCAAGACGGGCCTGAGGAAGTCGCGGTAGATATTTTCGCGGACCGGCTGATGCATTTATTGAGCTACGACCAGGGCCGCAAACTCATCCTCACTCGCTATCATATCCCCTCCGTCTTTTGTGGGGTCAACCACAGTCTCATGGCGGATTCATGTATATGCGACGAGAACGAGATTATCTTGCTTTTGGCGAAGGACGATAAAGTCACGCACTACAGGATTCCTAGGGTGCACGAAGTCCATGCTGGTGTTGGTGGGGTTGGGGCTGGGCTTCTGGGTGGAATAGGCGAGGCTGAGCCTACGCTGATTGCGAGTGCAATCGCCGCGTTCCAGAAGAACAACCACATAAGGGAGAAGAGACTGAAATTGCCGGCTTTAGAGGAGATGACGTTCCCTGGGGTCACATTCGCTGGAACGTTCCCAACTTTTTATCGCATCAAAGTGACGGAGAAGTTGAATCAGGCAGTAGAGACAGGAACATACATTGATTTAGCCACGGAGGTGTATCGTCACATCCCTGAAGTACCTGGACCAAGGGATGAAGGGATGAAAAATGTGGAGAACCGTCAGGTACTTTTGCGGTATTTTGTGGCTTTCAAGAGGTTCCTCCTCTAAGAACTTTGGAAGATATGAATAGTACTTGTCTACGTGATTACACTAGCGTACACGGGCGGTTTTAAACAATAGGTAACAACAATACGGTATTTCCAGCCAGAGAGTAGTAAATATACGGAACAGAGATCTAGGGAACAATGGGATATATTCTACGCTTTACTCACTGCCAGAATCACTGGTAATTCCTTTAGCACGAGCGATGAACTCCCTAACCTTCTCCAGGTCTTTCGCACTGCCGTCCTTCACCTCGACGCCACCACTCACATCAACGGCCCAAGGCTTAACCTGATTGACAGCACTTGCCACATTCTCCGGAGTCAATCCGCCAGCCAAGATGATAGGCAACTGATAGTCGCCTATCGAGTTCGTTGCCACGGGAGTGCCATTAACCTCTTCTACCGGGCCCAAGTACGCCTTCTTGCCATTGAGCAAAATCTCACCACCGTCCACAACCTTCTTCGCGAACGCCCAGTCTACGCTCTTTCCAGAGCCTCCACTCAGGCCATCATCCCTCATGCTATCGAAGAGGATGAACTGGTGTGCGCCAGGTCTTGTGATACCATCTACACCCTGAAGCATCCCATCCTTGCATCCCAGGTGGAACACGCGAATGACGGGAACCGGGATATGCAACGCCCAATCGACTGGCTCATTCCCGTGTAGCTGCACAAGATCCAACTGTACATCCGCCACTGTATCCAGCACCTCCTCCAATGAATGGTTCTGGAACACACCAACCAGTAATGGGCGGGTCTGCCTCGTGACCTTCTCGAGACGTTTCGCATGCGTTGTGAACCAAGGCGCACTCTTGCCGGGGTAAGTGGGAGAAGAAGGGGGCGGGGTAAAGTCGAAATCAAAGCGACGTTCCCTGATGGCTGCAGAAATCTCCTTCGCGGTCTGGCGATCAACGTATCGTTTCGACTTCTTTACGAACATCAGCCCTAGAAGGTCAGCGCCAGCATTTGCTATCGCTAGGGCTTGCTCCCGCGTCTTGACACCGCAAATCTTGACGAGTGGCGTAGTTTCGTTGGCCGAGTTGGAACTGACTTCGGGTCCGGGTTCGCCTACCAGTTCCCGAATGAATGCGCCAGCGTCCTTCGCTTTCATCAAGCTCTCGCCAACTAACACCGCACTAACACCTTGTCCCTTGTATCTAAGGACATCATTTCGGCATGAAATGCCACTGAGTGCACAAAGAACAACGTCTTTGTCCTTCGTCATGTCGCTGAGTCGGCTAGTTGTGTTCATGTCGACGTTGAAGTCGTGGAGGTTGCGGTTATTGACACCGATAACCTTGGCAGGCAAGGAGAGTGCAATATCCATTTCATGAGCATTGTTGACCTCAACGAGAGGCTCCATGCCAAGCTCCACGGCATAGCTGTAAAGATCGCGAAGGAGGGGCTCCGAGAGCATGCTCACAATAAGGAGGATGGTGTCCGCACCCCAGATTCTCGATTCAAGAACCTGGTACCTGCTGAGGATGAAGTCCTTGCGAAGGATAGCAGGCCGGTTGGGAAGGTGGGCAACTGCCTGGCGTACGTGGAGCATGTCATGAAGGGAACCAAGGAACCACTTAGGTTCGGTAAGAACCGAAATCGTGTGCGCGCCGGCAAGAGCGTACTTCAATGCCTGCGCCGCTGGGTTGATGTTTACAGCAATAGGACCTTTGGAGGGAGAGGCCCGTTTGATCTCGGCAAACATAGCAGGTCGATCTGGAGACGCGCCCTGCTTAATGTGCGCAAGGAAATCGATTTGAGTAGGTGAGATGTTGAGTGAATGGAGGGTAAGCAGATCCTGGATTGTCGAACCGGGTGTCGCCTGTGCCTGGTCCACGTCGAGAAGTCGTTGTTTCTGAATTTTTTCCAAAATAGAGGGCACTTTATCGGTAATGCCGTTGACCTTGACTGGCAGAGGTGCATCATCCTCATGGGCGACAGGGTCAGGCAAGAATGGCGGGATGGTAGGATCAAGGACGTGAACTTCGGGATTTTGCTCCCAAAGGCCGCCCCGCAAGGAGAGGAAGTTCTTAACGAGCTCGTCACCTCCCTCGCTAAGGATACTCTCTGGGTGGTACTGGACGGCTTCGAGGGTATATTTGCGATGGCGGACACCCATGATGACGCCAGACTCTTCCGTCACAGAAGTGATGGCGAGATCTGCCGGAAGTGTGTTGTAGGACGCGCTGAGAGAGTGGTAGCGGATGGATTTGATGCCCTGAGGGACATTTCTGAAACAGCCACGATTATCGTGTCGTACACGGCTGACCTTGCCGTGCATAATCTCTCCTGCATATCTAAAACGCCAAGGAGTTAGCCCTGGACACAAAGAAGATATTAACAGTCGAGGGGAGAGTTAGAGTTGATGGTGACATTAATAGGTTTGTATGGGGCTTTCCCGGGAATATATGCGGGTGTCAAGTGCCCTGCAAGGCAAAAAGGAGTAATGGAAGAATAACTCACCCAATAGTGCCCCCATAGAGGTCGACAAGACACTCTAATCCCATACAAACACCTAGGATAGGGACCTTGCCCGTGAAGTAACGAATGGCCTCCCTTGAGATGCCTGAATCGGTCTGTGGGTGGCCAGGCCCGGGGGAGATAAGGAGCGAGTTGATTCTCAGCTGGGGAAATACGGCGGGAGAGATAGCATCGTTACGGATGACGGTGACATTGGCACCCAAGAGGCAGAGTTGCTGGTAGAGATTCCAGGTAAAGGAGTCAAAGTTGTCGATCATGAGGACATCGATCTGCTTGGCAAGATGGGGTGGAAGAGTTGGGACTTCGTCAGCGGCTGCAGCCATTGTGAATGGTTGTGAGCAAAGCGGGGTAGTATTGGGGAATCTGCGGGAGCTGGGTCGTGTTTTATAGTGCGGAGGAGGCCCACCTAGCACAGGCCAGGAAAAAGTGACCCTGCGAGATGCGTTGTCACATTCGTTACTTACGTAACCGAGATTCCAGATCCCAGCATCGGCCGCGGTTTCCTTTCCTACGCACCCGCACTTCCTCGACCGCACCTCATCAACAAAGACAGTACTTCAAACACATCGCATTCAATTGAGTTACACGTTCGTATCGCCTACTCTACACCGCCTACGTCGAGACTGAATCCTGGTGCCCAAGCAAATAATTCATCGTCGCAAACGCAGCCCACGGAACGAATTCTGCCGAGGCCAAAATCAACACGTGGCCCAGATGTTCGCAGAGAAGGCGGTCAACTCACGAGGTGTCATATGCCCGCTGTAGAAGAACTCAACATCTCCACGGTAATAATTAGTGTCAACGTCGAGTAGGCTATGAGTGATACGTGATACGTACAAGTAAGTTTACGCTCGGTGTGGGTGTGGCCAAACACTCCAAAGCCGTCGACGGTGAAGCTCTCCGGCTCAATGGGGGTTTGGAAGCCCTGTGCTCCGCCCCAGGTCATATTCCTATGTGCACATCAGAGATAATCAATGCGTTTAGGGTCGGTAATATTACTGGATGGCGATACGTGTTCCTTCCGCAACCAAGATGAAATCCTGTTGCCGAAGATTTAAAATAGGACGGGTATATTTGTCACCATCGTACGTACCGCAAGACCGTGAACAACGACTGTTCGCTCTGATTTCTCGATCACGTTTGGCATCACATTGTTGAGCATGGAAGGCACTGATTGATCTCGGCCGCCCCGGCCGGTTGCAGGGTCGATATACACATCCCGGTCTGAACAAGAACTCCATTCCATGTGAGGAGCGTGAATTGCGTCTTGCACCTACATAAGCGCGTATATTCTGAGGTCCGCGAGTCTACGAGAGCAAATGACGACATACGTCGGTTCTATCTCCCCAACTTTGTTAGCGCTGATCACGTATCAACGAGTATCACAATTTAGCCTCACCTGTTGAAGTAGATGAACTCCTGAGTGGATCGTGGGAAACCGAGGACACTCCCTAGTCGAGGTTCAGGAGATCTGCCGAGTGGCGCATATGGAGTTCGACGTACAGAGATTAGGGAACGTATCGGTGACGCTAACCCTTTTGTTTAAACCGAAGTAGAATTGTTCTCAAGGCACGGTGACCCACCGGTATACATCAAATACTGGGTTCAGACTAGGATCCGAGGTCAGAAGAGAGTCGGCTAGGTCCAGGTCGAAGACTTACATTCCGACCGCTCTTTGAATTAAGCTGTGAATACGACACTCGGGCGCAACTGTGAATGACCCATTTGTTCCAACCAATGGCAACAGACCCTTGGGTGGATAAGTAAGGAACTTGTCCAAGTAATCAGTGTACCCGCAATCATCGGAAATATGTTGTAGACGATCCCAGAAAGAGCTGTTGAAGGGAAAGACATTTTGGTTCGCCTGCACCAATGACAGATGTAAAATTAGCACACCGTCGCATATAAAACTGATTTTCATCTCACCCTAGCGAACCGAAGAGCAGGAATTTCTTGTTGAACAAGACCAGACGACAAGGATGGATCGGCAATCCAAATACCCTTCAGATCCAGTGGCAGCCCAGGATGTTCGTAGATCCAATTGGCAATGTAGGGAACGTCTATGGAAAATCAGGGGGAAGTTTTGGCAAAAATAGAGAGGTTTGACGCACAGAAGCCGGCATACTGAAGAATGCATCAACTTCAATTGTACGGATTTAGAACGTAATTTAGACTTACGCTTTCTCCAGTAAGATAGAAATTGTTGCCTTTGAGTTCGCTAAAGACCTCCAGGAACTGTCCGAGGAATCCAACAAGCTGCTCTGCGAGCTCGTCATCGTTGGAGATACTCGCATTTCCCTGGGTGAAACCTGTCTGTTGCCCTTAATGAGCCACAATCCCGTTTAATGTCGATCTTGTCAAACATACTCCAACGGGCTGCTCAACCCAGAGGACATGGGCCAAATTTGTCCAGGAAAATGGGTTCCTGTCCCCGAAACAGCTAAGCTTTTGTTCCTGATTAATGAAGGCAAAGGCTTACGGAGTGGGTTCGGCTTGACCCCATGACCAGGAGATAGGGCCATTTTCTTGCAGGAAACCTTCAAGGGAAGAGCAACCAGGACCACCTGTGTGATATGTGTCAAAGTAAGGTTCGAAGCGTAAACATGCAGGCTCGCACCGTTCGTCCAGAATACGAGGTCTTTAGTATGGGCTGGATTATTGGTAGGCCAGAACCAGAAAAACAGCTTCCGCGTTTCATTTACCGCACCCGAGATAGGCATCAACCCAGCCCAAGAGGGGCCGGCGTCGAAATTGACATCAGGAATCTTGGTGCCGTCAACAAAGAAACCCTGTGCTTTCGGATTACTGAAAGTGATAGTAGATGGTGGCGGCGTGGGCGCACGCCTTTGATTGTTCATAACCTCTACTCTGGCACCCATCATAGCACGCACGCGATCTATCTGTTCGCGTTGAATTTGCATTGCTGTGTCTAATCCTTCCATGGCGCTCCCTAAACCGAAGACGCCGGGAAGTGGAACAAGAGCTGCAAGTGCGAGTGATAAGAGGTTGCGCATCGCTGATACACAATGTTGGGAATGTGGAGACGGTTCTCAATGTACTTATACCACAGCTATTGGTACCCTAAAATAACGAAGAAATCCCGTGAGTGCTGTGAACGAGCTGCAATGACGAGGTCGCAAGGTACACACCTCGATGTTCTGCAAGGATGTTCCATCTCGAACGGGTGCCAGAACAAAAGTGGTGACCACTCGGATGCTCTTCCGTACTGACGTCTCATTGAGTCGAAGATCCCGGAGCTCGAAGTACAGAAGAGCAACCCGTATGAGGGGAAATATTTACACTCCTTGAGAAAGGGATATTGTCCCAGGCCGTGGAGCCTTCGGGTGATCATCAGAGCCCTATTGCGCGACTCGCCCATAGTTTTCGGCCTTGTTATCTCCTCATAATCGAAGATGCCGTTCCATAAGAAAGTATTTATGGCTTTATGTGTTCCCATGCAGGCTCCTGCGCGCATGGTGAGAATCTTCGGACCCAGCATGAAATGTTTGTCGTGCGCCCAGGGTCCATAAATAATACCTTCCGACACTCCATATCGACCCATGATAGCGTCGAGGGTGGAGTATGGGAAAAGAAGTAGGTGAGACATAAGGTGCAAATGAAGCACTTGGACGAGAGGTATCAGCAGGTCTAAAGGGTCTTTGAGGACGAAAAAGCTGTTTGGCTATGTCGTGAGATGTTCTGAAGAGGCATTGAAGATAGAGATTTCTTGATTGAACGAGTCAAGTACGAAACGAACTTCGAGGCCTATGGTGTAACGAAAAATGGATCATCAGGGTTGCGAACCTGATTCACCGTTTTTGGAAGGCTTTGGACCACTGACCTAACCAGATCTCTTCACCCCGTCCCACGAGGCTCACAGCCTTCCTCGACGTCGACCAGCCCTTTCGGCACCTTCTCGTCTATGGAAAGCTGAACAGTGGGACACCAGACTGCTTTGCACATCTATCGCACTCTTGTATATCGACGGGACCCCCACCCCCACAGCCATTCATTGAGATCACGACCCCTTTACGACCCAACTCACTCTTAACCCCAGAAGATTAGGGTATATGTGTGAGGAATGTCTTCATCTCCGGACTCCGAAGTGTGTCACAAGGAGAAGGCACAAACACCACCTTCTCTCTTTCAGAATGGGAAATTGGTTTTCCAAGGTCTGCTTGAGCTTATCTCTCCGTGATTTAGGGGGTCAACTAACTGGCTCTCCTGATGCGCAGCACACCACGTACGTTTTGAGCGATATGGCACTTTACTTGGTGCTCATGTCGGTACTAGGTCGGATGGATTGTGGCAGGATGCTTCACGATCGTTGCGACAGTGACATCATTTTGGCTGGTGAACAAGCATCTTCAATGGTATACGAACGTGAGGACGCCCGAATTTGACATGACTCAATTGACTCTTATTTATGCCTCTTTAGAAAGGAGAGCAGCGCTGTACGTTCGGAGGGCTTGTTCTGTTGTCGTGAGCACTCATCAGGTCTCGGCTAGATATCGTGCGATTGCTTTTCATGGTTCCGCTTTATGCTTGCATTAGTCTCGCTTCCTACTTGTGGTGGGTAAGTGGCGGATTAACTCACCGTACCGAACTCTCCACTGGCTAATAATGCCTTAGAACCATGCAACACCCCTCATTCTGATCCGAGATGGCTACGAATCGACCGTCCTAACTGCCTTTTTCTATCTGCTTCTCATGTACCTGTCTCCTGATGCGGATGAGCAAAGGCGTATTTTCATGAAACATGGGCTGTCCAGGCAGAATGACGCAGAGAGAATGAAGAAAGGGCAACCCGTGCAGAAGTGGGTTTTTCCTTTGGGTTTTATCAAATGGAAACCTGTAGTGAGTGCTTTGGCTCTATCCTTAATCGTATGCATATCTTATTATGAACAGGATGGCCTTTACTTCCTCCAGCTCATGAAATGGGGAGTGTTGCAGTATTGTGTGCTTCGCCCGTTGTATGTCAACGAGACCTTTCTAGGCATCTCTCTTTCTGACTTGTACCAAGGACCACCTTCATCGCAGTGGTTCTCGATTACATGGGCTTATATTGTGAATCCTCTTGGGGTCTGGGGTGGGGGCATGTCTATGTACGCAACCTCTAAATTGGCTACTTTGCACCGACTTATCGTCATTTTCAGATCGTCATCATTGTGTCATTGTCGGTAACAGTCGCTATGTATTGCCTAATTCAGCTCTATGTTGCCGTGTCGAAGGATTTGGCGAAGCACAAACCCTTACTCAAGCTCTTTGCCATTAAAGCTGTCGGTATGTGGCTAAACCATCATCAGCCATGACCCGGTATTCACGTCGGTTAAGTCTTCCTTACCTTCTGGCAAGCAACATTTCTATCAGTTCTCAGTATGTTTGGGATTGTCAAAGATGTAAGTGTGTATATCCCTTCCTTGAACATTGGCTCACCACGACCAGACGCAATATATGACAGCAGAAGATATCAACATTGGGATTGGAGCTCTGCTGGAAACATTTGAGATGATGTATGAAACATCATTTTTACTGTTACACTCCTATCTGAGGTTTATTCAGGCTTTTCGCTTTCCTGCATATTCGCGCATTCACATACAAGCCTTATCGACCTTTCCATGATCCCAACTCGGATCTCCCTCCTCCCAAACGCACTCCACGTCTAAAGTCGCTAGGCCACGCGATGGACTTCCGGGAAACGTTTCGAGAGCTGTGGACTGGCTGCGTTTATATGTGGCAAAGATTCCGTGGAAAGGAGCCAGCTCTTGACGTGGGGGCCATACGGTCTGCTCACTACGAGAGTGCCTTCGGGAAACAGCGGCCTTCTCGGATACAAGCCAATCGAGAGGGTGACGAGTCTGACGGCGGAAACATTGGTCTCAAAGAGCCTACACTTCCCAAGGTCCAAGTGGAGGTCGATGAGCATGTCGAAGTCGATATTGCGGGTGAAAAACAATGGCTGGGCACGGGTGATGATTACGCTTATGGCCTGAAATTCCTGGGGAAAGAACGAAGTGAAGGATTGGAGGAACAAATAGAGAGAGAACTCAAGAAGAAAGGATACACCCTTCGTAAGCTGTCTTTCCCCATAGTAGTGTAAACTGACCACTTCGACTAAAACAGGTGACGAAACAGGTGGCCGACAACACTCGAAACATTCCCAACAGAGGTCTTGGTGGCGTTCCATTTACAATCGTATTTCTCAAACAGGCCACAGTGAAGCTCACCATGCCGACCAAGGCAAGTTGACCTACGACACGAGTGCGCCTAGAAACCGTAGCCCTTCGCGGAGCAGAATGGGTAGGCGATCCCACTCGAGACGTTTTTCGAAAGACAACGATGTAGAGCGAGGACTGCTGACAACTACAATGGACATCGACTTGGAGGATCAACCTCCTCCCAGTCTTATTGTCCGTGAAAACCGGCACGAACTGACACAGAGCGTGGATAAGTGGAGGCAAAGTATCGATCCCAACTATGGAACCGAGGATGTCTTGATGCCATTGCCACTACCGGTGTCAGGGCATGCTGAAGATCGACGTGGACACAAGCATGGGCATCATGGAGAGCAACCTCCAATCATCTCTAGACCCTCGTGTCCCGCTGCTGGAGCCGTAGATCCAAGGCAGCACGATCCTCTGGGAAGTCCCAGCTCAGAAGGCCGGCTTGAATGGATGTTCAAGAGTGCAGCGAACGACCCTCCAATAGAATATAGTTATGCACCGACCGATACTGCACGATCTGAAATCTCCTCCGCCGAGGGCTACAGACCTGCCAAGCCCACGCCTCCTGTCCGCTTCGTTCCTTCTCAACCAATGATAATACCCGCCGATCAACTAGGAATGGCTGCTCAAAGTCATTCTGCATTATACCACTTGGCAGATAGGAACAATCATGTGCCCATGGCGGCTGACATTGTCAGCGTTTGCGGTCTTGCCCCAGACCAGGAGGACGATACGATCGCAATCCCTCCCGTTGTGGCGCATAGAAGGGAATCTGCGAACTACGGGCCCCAACCCCCTGATCTGGACGCTTTTCCATTGCCTCCGACGAGTCCTACGACTGTTATACATCATCAGCCACAGCCAAGAGTGGGACCCCCAATATCATCACCTCCACAGTCACCCGCGGATCTTCGACGAAGTTCAGCGCAATATTACCCTTCCAAGCCTCCTCGCAAGAAACACTCGGTTCCGCCCGACGTAGCTGCTGTAAATCCATCTGTCTCCACATCGCCCGGTGGCAGGAGCCGACCGCTGTATCAGGTACCCTCCTCAGGACCTCTACAAAGCCCTCAAGTTGACGAACTCAGCTCAATCCGAGGATCGCGCAACTTCTCTCCACGTCTACCTCCACTATCGACTTTACCTCCGAGGAGCCCTAATCCCCCATCTATGAGACAGTCTCCTATCTACCCAATTGATGATGGACTTTCTCGATACCCTCCTCATTTATCATCTCCATATACTATGACGCCACGACAATCACGACCTTGATGACCTCTAATGACTTGTCCACGACGCTGCCATTCACTTTCCATTCACAAGGTTCTTCTCTTCTGTGTATTGGATTTTCATTGGATCGATCCTTAATTATCTGTTTGTAGCTCATAGTTAACTAGGCTGATGAATTGTCCTTTGGGGGCACGATGCCTCCGATCGTCATATTCCATCCAAGTTCTTCATACGTCCAACCGAAGACCGCACCATTGGGCGCGTGATAAGCAAGTAGGGACTTGTGCATACCTGGTTCCGAATGGACCTCGTCGATGGCTTTGATGTCCTTTGGAGCGAGATTTATAAGCTGAAGGGAGATCCGTCAGTACCTAACCGGGGTATTATTGGAGGTGAAACATGCCGAAATATTCGTCTTGAGTCTGTCCTCGTTCTCACTCTTAGGAATGACAATCGTCCTCCTCCGGACCCCCCAGCTGAGAACAACCTGGGCAGGGGTGGCTTTATGTTTCGCTGCGATACTGTTCACAACTGGGTGTTCGAAAAAGGTCGTCGAACATCCTAGTGTTGGAATCCTTCAGCACAAAGCTCACGACCTCAATGACATGACATACCGAGCGGAGAATATGCAGTAAGCAGTATGCTCTTTCCTTCACAAAAAGCCTTGAGATCTTCCTGGGGCAAACAAGGGTGCATTTCAACCTGATTCGTCACAGGAACGACCTTGACATGGGGCAGAAGTACTGAGAGGGTTTTAATGGAAAAGTTGGACACGCCGATGCTCTTCACTTTTCCTGTCTCGAGTAATTTCTCCATCTCTTTGTAAGTCTCGACCAGAGTGGGCGACTCGTCCGGCCTAAGGACGCGGGAAAAGTTTGCGATGCCCCCACCCCTTTCTGTACTCCAAGAAATGAGCACCATGGATTGTTAATCATTGATAGGAAGAGATCGAACCAGAGATGGTAGCTTGCGGCCAATGCATTAAGTATAAATCGATGTACTCGCAGCCCAACTCTTTGAGCGATGTTTCAAACGCTTCGCGGACGCGGTGGTGGTCTGAATTCCTAATTGTCGAGAAACCCTCAGATATGGTATCCTCGGCGGGTTGATAACACCGAAATACGTACGCGAGTTTCGTGGTAATGTAGATCTCTTCTCTCGGAATCCCAGAAGCACGTATAGCTTCCCCAACCTGCTTTTCATTACCTGTTCCGTAAAACGAAGATCTCAGTATGGTAGGTGGCTTGAGAGAGAAAATGGAGGCACACCATATCCCGCCGCCTGCAAAGGTCAGGTACAGTTCATTTCATTGAGTGAGATGTTCATTGGTGAGTATGTATATTATACGGATAGGGGTGTCGTTTTGCACATAGTACTCACAGTGTCAAAGTGTCTGTAGCCAGCCTATGGACGGTCAGCAATGATGTATTTCAAGCTCAGGGTAGGGCGACATGCCTTCAATGCTTTTTCGCACATGTCATATACGCGCTGGCCTCCACCAACAGCTCCCATCCAACACCTGCGCAAAGTTCATAACTCGGCGGTTCAAGTGAACCCCTGAAGTAGACTTACCCCAAGCCAACAGCTGGTATCTTCGTTCCATTATTGAGCTCGAAGTGAGGTATGACAGCAGGCATCTTGGACTGTGACTAGATAGAACCGGGGGTATGTCTTTGCAAGCTACCTTTATATATATGTGCATTATTTCCGCAGGGACGACGGGTCGTATGTTGTTTTGAGATTGCATTCTGATAAGATCGTAGCGAGGGCGGATCGACGGCCCGGGGTGAAATGGAGGTTTATAAATCTACCGGATTGATAAGCATTGCCCATCCTTCATTATTCAATCCTATGATCCTGTGATGTCCCCAGGCTTTTGATATCAATCAATAATCATATCAGGCATTGGCATTGGCATGGGCGAAGTAATGAAGTGAGAATATAACCTGCACTCCCAGAATTGGGTCCTTCTTCAGACCTTGCACTGGCATGGGTGAGATAAAATAAAGATGAAACTTGCACCCCCCAGAATTGAACTTTCCTCAGACCTTGCATCGGCACAGGTGAAGTAATGAAATAATGAAATAAAAATAAAACTTGCACCCCAGAATCAACACAAGCAAGATAATGAAACAATGAAATAGAAATAAAACTCCCACCCCAAGGATCGAGCTGGCGGCCGAAGGTCCCGGAGTGTGGATCTACTTATTTGTGTCGCTAAACTCAGACAGTGCCGAAAGTACGGATAGTCAGACTTGTACGTTGTGGGATCTAACAATGTATATATACAGAGAGATCAGCGCTAGATAATACACGGCCAGATAACACGGAACCTAGTCCATGTGGAGGGAACCAGAATTGAGAGCAGGCAGCAAAACACACTTCTACGAAAGCGATCTAGGGAATGAGCGCCGATGGCAAGGCTACAGGTTTTGGGTCTATGGTGTAGCGAAACATACAAATGAAGCCGCGATAGCGATACAAAAATATATAAGGGTTCGTGAGGGAGGAAAGGATGGATTCCTGGTCGCCGATGCAGAGGTCGCTAGTTACCCACTGGAAGGATTTGTCTTGACGAGGCCGAGCTTTCCCCTCTCCAGGCGGATAACATAGCCTTCCAAATTTTCTAGTTCCATGTTATTGATGGCATACTCCGAGTGGATAACACGCCTCGCGTTTATTTTGTGCAGCACCATCTTGGTCTCGATGGTTTTCTCTGCATCTGATCCAGAGTCTTCGCCAGAGTGCTTGAAGTGTTCCACGCCTAGGGTTTTCTCGAGGACATCGGGGTCAATGATGGGGGTACTGACGTCGAGGAGGTCGTACGGGAGGCCCTTCCTAAACGAAGCTCGTTCGTGGTCCTCTGGGGTCGTTGGGTCAAAGAGTTTGACGCAGAAGTCGAGAGATTTTTGAAGCTCGCTTTCGGATAGGCGAGCGCCCATTTCGGATGCGCCTTGAATGACTACTCGCAAATGTCAATGTAAGAAACTAGTGAGCTTCAGGAGAACGCGAACCTGGACGAAGATACGCAAAGGCACGGTCATAGTTATCTTCGTCAATATCGGAAAGAATATCATCAGTCTGGGATCTAATCTGCTTGTATGCACTAAGCACCACGACTTGGAATCTTAAGTTCTTTTAGCACTGATGAGCTCTATTGCACTGCACGTCACTGACCTGGTGTAGCTCGTCGCCACCCTTTGCGTGTGCCAGGAAGCAGCGAGGGCTTCTGAACAGTTTCCGCGAATGGAGGCACAAATAGTCGCTGCAGCGGAAAGCGCTGAAGTCATGGCCAGGTGGACACCGCTCGAAAAGAAGGGATCAATGAATGCTGTGGGAAGGACTTCAGCATATACTCCGCATCCTCGTATATAGATGCACCTACCACCAGCATCTCCAATGATTCTATAATTGGGCCCAGCATAAGAGGGAGCCGAGTAGCTGAAGTCACTGGCAGTTTTGGTGCTGCCTTCGACCAGCCTCCCCCGACCGATGAGATGCACGACTCCGGGCGCAAGATTGAGGTTAGAGAGGTAACGCTTAGCAAGAGTAGAAGAAGCCGCGTTCGCAGTCTGGGTCTGATCAAAAGGTGAGGGCAGGGGGGCGTCTCCCTGGGCGTGGTAGAGTTTTTGGTTGACGACGATGCCGACAGAGGTTGTGCCATTGTGGAGGGGAATGAACCAGGCCCAGCCTGACTCGTCTAGAAAACGGTAAACGAGCAAAATCGAGGGATAACGGTTGGAGACTTGCCTGTCAAAGCTTCAAACCATGGTGCGCCACTTCGCCTTGTTCCTACTCCGTAGCTTCCCACTCCCGTCCAGTAGCCCCATACTGCGATGTTTTTCAGCGACGCGTTGAACCGTCTGTTGCGCAGATACCGTGTCGACAGCAACCCTGCGCGTCCAGAGGCATCAATTACATGTGTGAACGCAGTAATCCCCTGGATGGGTCCGCTTGGAGCTGGCTGCTCGGCGTTGCTGAACCGTTGGAAAATCTTCGAGAAGGTCGATGTTGTCGGTGACGCTGGAGGCGAGGGTAGGGCCGGTAACGGGGTGTGTGTCCATGAAACCGAGACCGGTCTCTCTGGATTTGCCGGGTCAAAGTGGATTGCATCGACTTTGGTCTGCTCGTACACCGCTGCACCTGAAGCACGGGCATGATTAAGCAACAGTTGATCAAACTCGGACCGCACCTACACACAGGTCAGTTTCGCTGGCATCTGTTTAACCCCAATAAAGACACTCACAACATTCCAAGCGTTGTTATTATGGCCGAGCGCCACGAAATCAGTATCTGCAAAGGATGAGTTTATCTTCAGGAACCATAAATGAACCATCTCACATCCTTCACGCTTGAACTGATTGAATTTGATCGCAGAACCGGGCTATCTTGATGTCAGAGATTGATACCTTCTTGCAACTCATCCCGAGTACATACCTTGCGCACGAATCCATAGCTGGCCAGCTTGTCTTCTGCGCCAATGAACCGGAGGTAATGTCGCACCGACGGGATCAGACTCTCTCCAATGTGATACCTGTGCTATGGTGAGCTATTTTTGCCAGGCAATGAACTATCCCAACTACCTTGGAAATTTAGAGGCTTCTAGTAGAGTGACATTAATGCCTTCCCGTGAAAGCGCGGAAGCAGCATAAGACCCAGCCGGACCGCCGCCAATGACAAGAACCTGCGTGTGCTACGGCCTGGTTAGCTCGCCACCAGACAACACGGGGAGTGACGTACCTTAGGTGGCAAGGCGAAAGTGGTCATAGGGGATGAGGGAAGGATTGGAAGCGAAAGTGACTGGTGAACGAATTTTATAGAGGGCTAGGGTCTTCTCATTAAGTCGTCAATATGCAAGAATAGAAAGCAACAGAAGCAGTGCAGAGGGTAAGTAGTATGCTCATTACATCCTGTCGTTAAGCCCGAGGCATTGAGTTCTTCTGCCCCCTGTAGAACCATCCAATCTCCATCACTTCTTTCCAATTCTCGACCTTCGCGGGTTGTGATCAAGCATCTGCATCACCAAAAAAGTCCTCTAGTCATCGTGTTCACGACTTTACGGCCATACATACACTCTAGGATACCCTCTTCCTTCGTCGGATTCCCCTCTCGGGATATCCCAGACGTTATATCGTGATGCAAGACTAGTCCCAAGCAAACCTTCTAGAATACATGGTTGTGCGTGATCCCAAGTTGCAAATGCTACGCGACTTGGTGGCATCTTCGTTCTCCAGTTCTTTTCGCGTCCCACGTGGTCTGGTAACAACCAATGCGTGTTGGAGAATCCAGAAGGCCGTCCAAGTCACCCTGAAATGAATTCCACGCGAGAGAGCCTCGTGGTTCCGTCGTTCCGGTCAGATTCGCATTTCTGGTTTTTTCTTTCCAAGTAGCCGTTGGTAGGAGTCGCTCGTGGGGCATTCACAAAATCCCTGGTCCCTCGATGAACTGCTAGGTTTTTGAGGCTGTAGTCTAAATATGTATCGGTGCCCTGGGATATACAGTGGTCCAGGACCAGAAAGACCACCTCGATTGCGTGCGCCAGGTCTGGAATGTATTACATACTTCGGATCCTTCGGGGCTGCGTGGTACGTCCAAATAGTCAAACTGGCTTTCTGTTGCGGCGCACAAACGTCCAATTGCAATTTCCTGGGAGTTGAAGCACACAAAGGGATAAACTCCGGGGACGTAGGCCAGACTCCAAGGAACACCATATGAAACCAGAGCTCAAAGCCTAGAACGAAGGGGAGAAAAGAAAAGAGTAGATGTCACGGCATTGAAAATAGCCACCCACTTGCATTCCGCGGAGTTGACACTCGGATGGACGGTGGTTCGTAAAATTAACAGCATAAACCGATGTTCTTGAGGCTTATGATGATACGATTGGCGGACTGTTCTGCAATTTTAGTGTTGGCGTTTGGGGGTGCATTCCGGACAGTTTCTGTCATCTAAGAGTAGCTCACCGGGACTCGGAACCCAAAATTGTTGAGCATATGCCTGTTCGTAACAGGAGTACAAGGCCATAAACCACCGCGCGGAGCCTTGGCCAAACACAACACGGAGTTTCCAGAATCGTCTAGAGGCCAGAATCCAAAGGGATGCGGATAAAGGGTTCAGAAGGAGTGTCGTGTTGATAGGATAGTAATAGTGATAATGTGCGCCACGGATCGACAATGTGCACGCGGCGCAATGCGTCTTCAAGTGGCGTTTGCGAACTCTGACTGGTAATCTATGAAAGCCATGCGATGCACGCCTAGAGGGTGAAGCCATATGGAATGCAGCCTCGTTACCCGCTGGCACTTGCTATTCCGTTTGATATCAGAGACATGGGGCGGCTTTCTGTCCCTTCGAAGGAGAGTGATCAGGGTTGTTTAGTCGGAAGGTTGCATGAGAGTAGCATTTACCAAGAGGATAAGATGGGTGGTATCCAGAAGCCGACCGAGGTGTGGGAACAAGATGGGCAAGTTCGTTTGGCCAGATGAGATGCACTTTCCATATCACTGGGTGTCTTGACAGCCATTCCTAAAATCCCTATAGCTTGAGGTGATTGGCAAGATCTGTCGCGGTCAAGACTAATGTCAGTTTCATGAATAACGCACATATAGAATGAGAAGCATGAGCTTGTAGGTTAATGTAGAGATTGTGAGCAACACGGTCTCCTTCACCTCAACGCCGTGGACTCTCACAGCTGGGTTGCCATAAGTCTGTCGAAATTAAGATTCAACACCCCGTGACATTATCAAACGGGTCCATGTGAATTGTGACTGAACGCGACTGTGACGACTATGTCACTCATTTCAGGATTTAGGGGGTATTGACCAAGCTCATGACGATTCGCCATCTTGACTCTGATGCCACATGCCGGACGACATAGATGATACACACGACTGCTCGGTTTCCAAAGGCAAAAATGGATGTCTTAATGACAATTTGCAACAACTCATTCGTGAGTCCCTTCTCATCCACGACCGCCTCAACCAAAGCCTTTACAACCCCCCCCCCAGACTACGTCAAAGTCAAAGCTATGCAAGAGCCAGAGGACGCCGTAGCCGATTTTACACATACTGAAAAAGCTTGTCGCCTCCTGTTCTCGAGATTTCTCGCCGCACAGAAATCTGACAAGTTCTCGAAAGATGCTCTTGCTAATTTCCTCGACGTTGTTTCGAGTGCCGAGTCTTACCGCCTCAGTATTGCGCAGCAGGCAGAGACCGCACTTACAGTCTGGCATCCATATTACTTGAAAGAGGACCCGAGACAGGCTTTGTCTGATAAAGAAGCCCAGGAACTCAAGGCAATCGTTGACCACCGAGATGATTGGAGGATTGTGTACATGAAGATTGTGAAAAAGACTGTATCGCTGGTGTGACGTTCCATTCGTTGTCTCTAGAAGCACGCAACTGATAACACATTTTAGGACTTGTACTACCACTTCGTCTCGCGGCCCTGGTTCCTCTCAGATTTTATGGTTCGACTGCTTGAATACAATCCTTCCACATTCAAACCCGTAGACGGACACGAACCCAGTCCTCGGAACTTCATCCAGTCCCTTTCCAAGCACGAAAAGGAAATGATCAAGGAAACGTGTGACAAAAGCTTACAATTCGCTCACGACTCATATGAGTGGCTCTACAAAAACCATCCAATGTAAGTCCAAATGTTGTTTCTTTCTCCAACATAACTCATCTTCTCGCAGTGGTATCCTGAACGGTCTATATTCCCGGGAATTCCGAGAAACCCGTAAGCCACCCACCGACCTCCGGCGCCTTGAAAATCTCCTTCACTATTACCTCAAGTACATCTCTGGAATATACAATACTATCACCACCATCTTCCCACATGAAACCATCCAATATCAATCTTCTCCATAGTCTTGAACACTCCCGACCTCCATTCATCATCTGCCCACCACCGCATTACCGCTTGTCAGATAATACTTTATGCAATGACTCTTAAATAATCTTATCGAATCCCTGATCCAACCCTAATCATTAACTACGTCCCACTGTATCTTCCTGGCGTACTCCCGGATATTGGAAACATAATTGTCCTGAATCTCATCTGCTGCACCAGTAGCGACTTTGAGTATGATTTCGTTGAGGCCCGTCGAGCCGAGGATGTCTACATGGTCGCCCGTGTTTGCACCTCCGCGGGGTATCGTTGGGTTCGGACGATGAGGGAGCTGGAAAACACGCGTTACTTTAAGCTGAGAGCAAACAGCTGAGGACGGCTAGACTGCACCTCTACAGTCGTGATTTTGGTGCCAGCTGGATTCCACCGCTTCCGTTTCCACCCCTCGACACACATCGCTCCGAGACTTATGAGACTGACAGTCCCATCACCTTCACCCAGCTTCACGCCATTCTGGACCTAATACGAGTATATGCGTCCATTTAGGTCACCAGGTCGACACGGAAGGATGGCAGTACCTTGGGTATACTCTCCTCGCTCGAATATTCTGCATCTATCCAACTCTTTCTTGCCAGTGGGAGATCTAAAGGAGCTGCACGAGGGCTGATACACCCGTCGATGGATGGGTCGCGGCATTCGGGATTGGTACCCTCTGCGAAGGTGTCGTCGTGTTCATACTTTCCACGGGCGTACCTAAGGGAGTAACGCGTCAGTTCCGAGGGGGAGGGCACGGTAGGTAATTACCAGTATGATCGCTCGGTCTCCTTTCCGACGCCATAGACACAATATATTTTCATTGATGGCGCGTGAGGAAGCCTTCACCAATACGATCAACAAAGGTGTGAACGCGTCGGATTGACAGGCTCACTCACTGGACTTCGAGAGGATTTGACCACTTCCTGTGATCATTATCATTCTCCTTTAACCTCTTCTCATCGCGTTCAATTCCAAACGAATAATTCGTCGCGATCATTTTCTGTCAACCGCATCGTATCCATCAGCTCTCGCCACCCCAAAGAACAATTCCAAAGTCAAGATCTCAACGAACGCACTTGAAATGTCAAAGGTGTATGCTCCAAAATCCACTCTGAAGCTTCATCCGCCGTCATATTCTGCGACGGGTAAACCGTCGCAGTGCCCAGTTGCGACTGCCGAAAAGCAATAAGTTGTCCATGACTATGCGTCGCATTGCACTCGTCGTCGGGGGCGTGCATCCCGTTGCCCCATACTGCGTTCCCACCCTTGATCCACATACTTGCGCTTCCTGCCCAACTGCGAAAGAGCTTCTGGCGTTCCCTGCGTGAAAAGAAGCGTTCAAGGACTAGAGGCTGGGTGTAAGTAGAGGCCAGTGGTTGAAGAGGAGGAGGAACACACCGTATGCGCCCGCGGGGTTCATTTGGACTGTGTCTTTCATTTCGCCTGACAAGAATGCAGCTATTGCTTTCGGCTGTCCATGTTTTCAGTTCTGGAGGGTATGAAGAAAACAAATCGATCTTACTACTCCCTAACTTGATGTCAGCGTACATACCAGAACTCGTAACGCTACTCACCAGAAATGGCCCAGCTATTGTAATAGATGCCTCGACGTGATTCTGTTCGGGATGCGTAAGATGGCGGTGACCGCGGCAAAGGAGGTTGAGGTACCTCGACCCAGTTTGGTCCACCACCGCCATATTCTGGTGCTTCCACCCATTTAAAGCTAGAGCAGGATAAGAGTGATGCGTCTTTTGAATAAAATGTGGCTCACAAATACTAGAGCGGATCGGTATTCTTGGTAAGTTCAGACAAAGGAAGATCAGGAATGATCATAACTAACCAAAAGAGCCTAGGGTATCCATTAGTCATTGTCGTTCAGATAGCTGCGCTTTGGGCCCACCGTTGCTCCCATGGAATGCGCTGCGATTACAACTTTTCGCTTTTGTCGCCTCCTGTATTAAGAGTTGGAGACGAGGCAATGAGTATAGAACGCGACACTTACTTGAACAATTCAATCGTCGACTTGAGTCTTGAGAAATAGCCATCCCTCTCTTCTAGATTATAGAATGATAGTCTCCAATCATAGGGCGCGAGATATAGATTGTTGGTATCATAATTCACGACAGCGAGGTTTTCCACAATTTTGGACCTGTGGACAGATGCTAAGAAGCCTGTATCACAAAGGGAGAGTCAGCGGTGACAGACCATATCCAGTAGCCTTGGATGAAAGTGCTAGCAGCATCTATACCCTCCGCAGCTCGTATCTTTACATCGGGAGGATCAAGGCCGGTGACAGGATCAAGCATCATCGCAGCGATCCATTTCTCCTTGTTGAACGTGACTTGTGAAATCATGTTGAATCCGCCCCAGAGTTTCTCGCGAAAGAATGCACGATAGTCCGGTGATGTCGACCACGATTCCAGTCCCTAAGCCTTGAATAAGCCTCTGTCATTCCAGAAGTCGAAGAATGAGATGCACCGTCGAGATAATACCAGGAATCAATATAACTGGATACTTCGCGTCTAAGCCCCTCGCCTTCATATTTTCTCCCACTTGGAACTCGCGCCCATCATTGTAGAACTTCCAGACTTCGGGTATATTATTTCGCAATCTTTGCCATTCAGCCTCGACGCGAGAGAGATCAAAATCTGGTAGTTCAGGGAGGTGGACTCCATAATCACTCATGAGTATCGATACTTGGGTGTGCATATCTTGAAGGTCCTGTGGCTCAACAAATGCGAACCCAAGGAGTGCCCCCACTATATTGAGCCTCAAGTTGAGTGATGTGGTATTCCAAGCGCCGCGTAGATACTCACTGAGCATGCCCAGGGGAAATAAAAATCGGCCAGTTCTCCACCAAGGTCGTTGAGCAGTTTTCTTCGCCTCTCGTATTGTCTCCGCTCCTTTACGTATATCGTCCTTGACTTTTTGCAGAGTATCATTCACCCCATTGGATGTTCCGACAATAACATCGTCGTCGCTCCGACTTTGTTGCGGCCGGATTCGTTTTGTGAGTGCCATGTAAGTATAAGCGCTCCCAGGTTGTATATGAGAGCCTGGAGTGGGAGCTTGGAAAGACCCAACCAGACGTAGTTGGTCAACTTGGGGTGGTTGCAAGGGGTGCTTGGATAGGTGCTTGGATAGGAGGTACGAATATGTGCTTGAGCGATGTCAGACGCGCCTCAGCAGGGTTTCCTGTTCGGGATTGAGTGTACAAAACGTCCATACCACTCGTGTAGAGAAGTGGTATGTAACTCGAAAATGTAGCTGTCATATCGGCCCAAAGACTATGGCCCAAGAATAATTCTAAGGATTCGTAGATGCCCCAGTTTCTGTAGAGAGACCGAGTCGAACGACGACAGCCGTCATTGCGACGGGATAGGCGTGAGAATTGGAGGGAACAGCGTGATTGCGGGTCTCCAGTCTCCAGTCTACTCTGGTCGGATCTCCGGGAACCCAGAGCTCACCGTCCCCTCCGACGACTACAACCTTCAAAATGCTTCGTAACAGATACGTTCAGTGCTACAGGGCCTTCTTGCGTACATATGCCACTGCAACCTCTCCCCACGCCCTCGTCTTCCTCGAGCACCGTCAAGGAGTTGTCGAATCTGGCTCCCTTTCAGCCCTAACTGCTGCAGAACAGCTTGGAGGCAAGGTCACTGCTCTGGTTGTCGGTGGATCAGAGCATGTGCCAGGAGTCGTAGAAAAAGCGAAAAAGTGTGTAAACCATACGACTACCTAGCAAAACTTCATATCTAACCGTCATGTACCCAGGCTGAAGGGTCTGACCTCCATCCTTCACTCAACTTCCCCGCAGTATGCAGAACCAGTGCCAGAAGTCCTCTCTCCTTTGTTTGAGAGACTGCTCTCCGATCCTTCTCCCTTCACACACGTCGTCTCGGCCACATCCTCCGCTGCAAAATCTCTCCTGCCCCGTGTTGCCGCAAGACTCGATGTCCCTGCCGTTTCTGACATCATATCCCTTGAGCACGATGCCACCAACAACAGCACCACATTCACACGTCCCATCTATGCCGGAAACGCCATTGCGACCGTGCGTGCCCCTTCCTCAGTTCCAATCAAGTTCTTCACCGTTCGATCAACTGCATTTTCCGCTGCCCCGGTTCAAGAAGGTGCTGAGGCTGAAACTAAGGCCATTGACCCTGTCGAGGTCACCGACTCACCTACCCAGCACCTCAAGACTACCATTGCCAAATCTGATCGGCCCGATCTTGGGGTGGCTTCCCGTGTCGTGTCAGGTGGAAGGGCTTTGAAGAACGCGGAGACCTTTGCTGCTACCCTATACCCACTTGCAGACGTCCTTGGAGCCGCTGTTGGGGCTTCCCGTGCCGCCGTGGATGCCGGTTACGCAGACAATTCACTCCAGGTTGGCCAAACTGGCAAAGTCGTGGCCCCGGAGCTTTACATGGCTCTCGGTATCTCGGGTGCCATTCAGCACCTTGCCGGAATGAAGGATTCCAAACTCATCGTCGCCGTGAACAAGGCAAGCACACCCTGAACTCGCCTTGCCTGTCTGCAGCATACTGATTCTCATCTCCCAGGATCCTGATGCACCCATATTCCAAGTTGCGGATGTCGGACTTGTTGCAGATCTGTTTGAGGTCGTGCCTCAACTCATCGAGAAGCTGAAGCAGTAGTTCACATCATACCTCCGTCAGTAGCATCGGGCATCTATTACTCTTATAATGCAATGACATTTATTCATCTATCACATCTTGCTGCGAGATGCGATCTGCATGAAATATTCCATTGCAGCTCCCACATCTTGTTCCACCGTGGTAGCACTAATCCAATTCCATTGAGCCTGGATCGCAGGACCCAAGATCCCATACTCCTCCCCATACACACTATCAAACTCGTACATCTTACCAGATTCAAACGACCCCTGGAGGACCGCATTAGCTGCAGGCAGTCGCACCTTTTCGTACGCAAGAAGAGCCTGTTCAACTGTGTCGATCGTTGCCTTTCCCAAAAGACACGCGAGAAGGTATGCATCCTACGATTATGATGCAATATTCAACTTTGAGAAACTTATGCAGATCAGGGTGTTTGATAAATGACCCACCTCGATCGCTTGCCCTGCTCCCGCACCTTGGTGGGGTGCCATTGCATGCGCCTTTTGGAACAGAACATCAGCCCGTTGAACGATCCAGGGAGATGAGACTGGGTCTAGCCCGGCTACTTACCGCATCGCCCAACAATGCGACTCTTCCAGAGACGTAGAATGGAAGCGGATTGAGGTGGTGGATCGCCCAACGTGTTGGTCGCTCAATGCACTGTTCGGGAGAGCTGAGGCAATTCTGCTCTTCAATGTTGATGTCAGAAACTGACCTTGAGAAGTCGTTCGACTTCGGGTTCCCAGTGCTTGTAGGCATCCAACAGCTCCTGTTGAGGACACACTGTCACCCAGTTGTCATCCGGGTAATGCGATCCATTTTTCTCGGGTTCCGATGCAAAAGTGACAACATTGACGATATTACCTTGGGATATGGAGTAACTGACAACGTGCTACTAGCATCAGTACCACGGTCAAACAGATGCCATGCACGTTTTAGCTTACTCTCCCTTTGCCACAGTACTGATAACTAACTGTCAGCGGAATCACCGGAGAAGCAAGACAAACGATACCATCATAGGGTCCTTAATCGCCCGATGGTTCTCCCCACCCATTCTTCTCAACTTCTCCACCTCCACAAGCCCACGATACGCGATTGTACCAGTCCATATTGGTTTAATATACCCCAGCAGCGTTGGGTCCTTCTTCTCCTTCGCCTTGCTCTCATACATCTGCGTTCGTATTGTCGACTTAATTCCGTCGCAACCAATCAAAATATCACACTCTGATGAGCTCCCGTCGGCGAAATACAGCTTAACCCCTCTGTTTTTCTTGGTGTCGGTATAGGAGAGGAGGCGTTTACCGAAATGCGCGAGGTTGGGCGGGAGATGGTCGACAAAAACATCTAGGAAGGAAGCTCTATGGAACCGGATGCACTGGAAATTGGGGATTTCAAAACGTGAGTTATATTTTACTCTGCAGGGATTGTCGACTTACCCCATCTTTCCAGGAGTCGGAAGTATTGTCACCGTTAGCTTAGGACGGTCCCGGTCACGAAATACCCACATACATGGCATCTGAACGAGTCGAAACCTAAATCCCTCCCTCGGTGTGTCAGACCGCCTATAATCGAACCCGACACCTATCATGACAACCTCAGCGATGTCCTTCCCCTCGATGATTGAAAACGCTACAGTACGTACCCATAGACCCATCTGGAGGCGCATGTGCAACCTTCGCAAAATCCTCCGCTAAACCCATCAACTCCAGTATCTGCCATGTTCGGGCCCAAATCATTACCCCAGCGCCAATCTCTTTGAATTGACCAGTGGCCTCATATACGTCAACTTTGATGTGTGGGTAGCGAGAGAGTGCAACGCCTAAACAAAGGCCACTTATCCCTCCACCGCTGGGATAGTGGTCATATTCACGTCTGCATGCAAGGATATCCTGGGTTTACTCACCAGATTGCTACACGCACCTTTCTCGACTCTTCGCTCATGGTTTAAACAGACGGTTGTAGTTATTCGAGGGGAATGGATAGAGACATTGACCTGTATGGATTGAACTCACATGCCAATGGGTGCTGGGAAATCCAGAATGTCATGGGAGGGCGATATACCGATGCGGAAGGGCTGGCTCAAGGTCTGAACTCCATAAGCCGAGGTCCGAAGAGGCCACTGAATTCACTTATACAGTACATTACACATCATTTTTACACGCTGGATCAGAAAATACAAACGCATTCAAGGAGCTTGAACCAAAGCCAAGAGACTGAACTTGACACCTCCATCGATGTGCGAAATGGCATCCTTGACAATCCCTAGAGCCTTTGGAAGGAAATCTTCTCCTGGTGCTAATGCTACCCCGGTATCAACTGGACCTTTCCGTGTACCATCCAGGAGGTAGATTTTGTTGTTGTTTTTGTTTGGAACGAAGGAGATGTAGTGGTAGTCAACTTCTTCGCCGATCTCCGGAGGCTGGGTGTGGCCCTGCACAGCAGCCTCGCCATAGGCTTTTTCAATCGCTTTGTTGTTTTCGAGAGCCAGAGCTCGCGCATCACGGTCGAGAGGTATGGCGGTCCTTAGAAAGTGGTCAAGGGGAGAGTGGGGCCCTATGAACCACCCAATGATATCAGTACTCGCAGGTATATATTTTAGGTAGCATATACTTACTTATATGGTCTGCAGCAGGCCCGTTTGAAATCGAGTGCAAAATACCATAAAATCCACAGGCATTGCGAATAGTTTGCTCGAACCAAATGACCTCTTCGTTCTCTCCGTGGCCGTTGTAAACGGGCCTATTCTTTTCATCCTCGTCTCTCCACTGCCTGTACTTGTCCGTCATGATCAGATTAAAGATCAACGCATACACGGGTCGAGGAGTCATCGCGATCAGATCTTCGTCATCCAAGGAGTACACATCTTGAACAAGGAGATTATCGTTGACTCCCAGTTTATGAATGAGTTCTGTGAAGACTTCAGGGTTGGATTCAAGAGGAATATAGACTTTGCGGTATTGAGTCGTCATCGTTGTTGGTAAAGATATTTTGTGGATCAATAATCTGATAACTCGACGGATGAGCTTGTGCTAAATGGGGACGCCACGATGTGCTATGTTCTGCTTGTTCTGTGTGCGCATGTGTACCGCCATACTCAACCGGTCAGTCATCCATGACGTTCATCTACCCGACCAAGCAGCTCCAGTATGCAGGCAAGACTCTCATAGTGGTACGTGTTCATACAGCGGTGGCAATGGGAGGGCAGCCTGACGCATTCACCCAATTCAGCCAGTCGTTTCAACAGCCAACGTTTCCCAATTAGCTGTCGATCTCATCATCACGACTTTGGCACTAGAACGCATCGCCGTCATTGACCCCAGCTACTTCGTGCCTGTCGTTGGTGGCAGGGAGAACGGCGAACCTGGAATTACAACACCCCTGGAACGTATGTCTGCCCGCAAGTCCATATTCTCGAAATGAGATGAACCCTCACATTACACCTCCCAAAGTGTATGGCAAACCCGAGATCAATGTCGTCGCCTTACAGCAACACTCTCCCGTTCTCAAGGTTCGTACTTGCGGTTAGCACCTAGTCTCTTTACTGAGAATTTTTCAAGTCCAGAAAAGGGGACTTCGTAGTGGCATTACTTGAATTCATCAAGGTCTCCAAATTTGCCAGTGTCTTGTTTTTGTCAGGTGTCGATGTTCTAAACAGGACAGACGCACAGATGTTGTATGTCCTCATGACAATTTTCCCTACCGAGCTTTTCCTCATCTGGATCGTCAGCACGCCAACCTATCAGATTCTCCTCCCAAATGCGCCTTCGCTTGTCCCGACTCCACTCGCCAACCTCTCGTCTCTTCCGATACCAACTTATACCTCGCCAGTTCGCCAGCACGTTCAGTCACAAGACCAAGAAAACAGGGACGAGGGAGCGATCCCATTCATCCCAGGGGGAGGCCTCACTCGGCGCATTCTCACGTCAATACCGCCAGATTGGTCCACCCCCACTGCAGCAGTCCTTCAGTTCGTTATGGAAGGCGACAATCGGGCCGACGCTAACCTTCTAGCCGCTGTAGTCGCCAAAGTTCTTAACCTCGACTCCCAAATAAGGGAATGGCTACAACCCAGCAGCTGGAGGGAAGGTCTTTTTGGTGCTCCACATGATCAAACGTTGTATGGATAATCGGTCGGGTTTTAGGGGTAGGGACTTGTCATATCACATGTCATGATCATCAAGAATATACTCATATTACGGCCTGTAACAGTATGAAACACCGAAAACAGGTTATATTGTTCTCGTTTTGGCGACGATTCATTACCGCTTCGAAGCGATCCCAATGCGTTTGTTGCCCTTTCCTCGCTTAGCTGCCTCCGACAAGGAAAGATAAGCGTATGGATCCATCCCATGCTTCTTGACATCTCCTCCAGCTCTCTATACGGAAACAATCACACGAAGCACGCTTTCAGACATGTTTCACCGCATAGGAACCCGAGATCCACATACCTTCGCTTTGAATTCGTACCCAAGCTTTGGCTCGTTCTTTTCTTTCTTCTTACTCTTTTTCCTCCCAGCGCTGATATCTTCACCATCGGCCATCTCTATGTCATCGACATCGTTATCCTCTCTTCTTCTTTTCTTGGTATCCTTGTTAAACTTAACCCGGCCGCCTGGTCCTCGAGTAAACCCGTCAACCGATGTCATACTCTCCTTATACGCGTTTCCAACGATGTCTTCTTCTCCGTTGCCATCTGCAACTTCATTGTTGCTACCAGAATCAGAACCTTCATCAATGACCATTTTCCCCGTGTGTTCATCCGTCTTGAAATGAGCGGCGTCCTGTCCCGGTTTACGTCGGCGGTTCGCCTTCGCGTCTAAAAGAAGATGGTTCAGGAACATGTGGATTCTAGTAGGTTTTTAAAAAAAACGCACTGGTAACATGACCGGCGGCGCCTTGTAATAAGTCCATCGGCTCGTCGTCATCCAATCTGAGACGAGCGCCCTGTTCCAAATCCTTCTTCCCGGGCTTCTTCGCTACAGTAAGATCATCATCACTGTCTTCTAACTCACTCTCACTGCCGTACAGCACATCCTCAAATCCATCGCCTGCCGTGGGTTTACTCTCCGGTAGCTGGATGATGTGGTTTAGCGACGCATCTCCCACTCGAGGGGACTAAACTTACCTCATCTTCATCCTCCCCCACTTCCTCCCTAGCAGCCTTCTTCCTCTTTGCCCTATTCTTCCTCTTCTTGATATTCAACAATACCTTACCCGCTTCATCATTCCCTGCGCATGCATATACTTCCTCCCAGCTGAACCTCCTCAGCATCCTCTCGAAAATATGTCTCACTTTGACCTTGAAGTGATTCTTGTGATCGTGCGACCATTTAAGTAAAGCCGGCACAAGTTCACTAAGGTGGGGTCGGAGGAGTTCGATTGAGAGGGTATGGATTGCCAGTTTGATGAAGCCGAGTACGGACTTCACTATTTCGCGATTTGCAGAGGTCAGGAAAACGAGCAGAGTTTGTAGAATCTCGGTGTGCATTTTTGGAGAGATTGTATCTGTAGTGGGGATTGAAATGATAAGTCGGACTGCTGATACGAGATATTGAATGCATATATGCACCTTTGAACTCAAAGACAAGACGAGAGATGGCTGTGACGGTGGCGCCGATCATATGTGGGCTTGCACCAGCAAGGCCACCAGCAACCATGGTCATAAATTCCTCGATACTCGCGACAGCTGGATTGTGAGAGTCAACGGGAACTCGATGATAAGAAAGTAATGATGACCACCTTCGTCGTTGTTATCCTCATCCATGCCGTCAACTAGGTTCCTCCTTACGATACCTCCTGAGCTCATCTTCCTGCCCATCACCAGAATAACTTCAAATGCAGCCCCTCGTGCCTTTTCTGAAGGCTCCTTGGTGCCAAGAACGGCTTCAGGTATAATTGAAGGGACGACATGGAGAGCAGAGGACGGGAGGTGGGGAATAAGGGCCGACAAAAGGTTGAACCGATCCTGAAAAGGCACTGAATCACCTTCGTCACGTAGATCCCGACAGGGCACGAACCTTCTTAGCAGCAGGAGTCAAGCCCTCCAGTGACTCGTCTAACTTCTTCAAAACAGCCACGACGTCCACATCTACTTTCCCACTTTCAATCAGCTTCGTAAGGATCTTATACCCGCGTTTTTGTACTCCATTATCCCTCCCGCCAAGCACCTCGGGTGCCAAGCAGAACTCGAATAAGGCCATAGCGTCTGCCTGGGAAAGATAGGGAAGTAAAAGAATAAGAATGTCTTGTGTCATCGCTGTCGCATTTCCAGCTTCAGAACTCGAGTTCGCGGTCGTTGGTGTATTTTGCGCATTCACGAGGTTTGTCCTGAACAGGTCAATGACTTTCTTATAAGCTCCCGTAATGACCTACGACAAAGGATACAAGTGAGGATCACAGTGGAAAAAAAACATGAGGATGATGATGCTTACCGGTCCCTCGGCAATAGACAGCCAAATACTTATTACGTCTCCAACCATGCCCTTGGAGTCGCGGCTAACACTGCCAAAGACATTAAATAAAACAGCTAGCCAACTCTCGGCCTGTGTTTTCAGAAAAGCAATATTGCTAGCCGCTTCTTCAGGACCGACGTCCTCGACATGTGGCTTTTCTGAATTGTCATTTCGGTCAAGTGACGTGAGGGCTTGGTTGCACTCGACAATGACTTTCAGGGCTTTGAGAATCGCCGGACGGAGCTCGGTTTGTGAATAGAGGAGCTGCGAGAGGAGCTGCGCGAAGGCCGGACTCAATGCCTAGACTCATAGAGCTGATGAATGTTGTATGCAGTAAAAGGAGGATGAATGTACACACCTCCCTCAGGTCGACAGGTGCGTAACAATACCCTGCCAATCCTGTCCAAACTTGTCCAACAAGTACGCTCCATACTTTTGCCTCCGATTGACGGCCCTCCGATTCAGCGGTTTGTTGGAGGTCGAACATCTTCTCGCTAAGGGGTACAAAGTACGAAACGAAGTGGCTTAAGGGTGATGGATGGGGCTGCGCAAGAAGAGGAAGGAGATATGCGCGTGGCTCGCCACCAACTTTTCTGAAAGAGTGATTTCAGCGCAATGTTGATGTCCTAACGAAAGAGGGCACCTTTGTTCTGGTTCGAGGTTGAGCGGTAACACTCGAAGTAGGACTTCGGGGCCAAGAACTTGCATCGCCGCACTCAAAGTGGCATCTACGGCCTCCTTGAATTCGAAACCTTTCCGTGTGCGCAGATCACCAACTTGAGTAATGAGAGGGAGGAGCAGCACTTCCGCAGCGGTTGGCGATCTCCTGGATTTCCTGCTCTTCAGTCCCACGATCAAAGCAGAGATGATGGCCAGCAACTCAGGCATCGAACGCGCGTATGCGACGTTTTCAAGTGCCTTAGTAACCTGGAAGATGATTTTTGGTATTGCAGATAGCCCCTGAGGGTCCGCGACCGCAGTTGCGACAAGGGAAGGAGAAAAACAGTGGATAAGGGCGCTCAAGGAATGTGCAGCCGCTTTCCGTGTCGCAGTGTCATTGGAGTCTAGAAAGTTCCATGCAGCCTTCCAGACCTTAGTGAGCTCCTCGCTGCAAGCATCGGGGTCAACAGCTTTGTATGCCCGCATGGCGTCACCCAGGAGTTGAACCCATGCCGGGGAGATTGTGGTGTCGGTTTTGGGCGGCGGAGAGGAGAGGACAGCGCGCAACACTTCAGGAAGCTGGTCACCAAGCTTGCTTTCATCATCTTCGTCGGGTAGTGCAAAGAGGTCGGATAATATGGAGTAAGACGATTGGGAAAGGTATGGATTTCCGAGGCGAGGAAGATTAAGGAGTAAACCAGTTATTCGAGGGAGTGCCTATCAATGACATTAGTTTCTATGGGGCGCAGAGGCCAAGATAAACGCACAGAGGGGGGAAGATGAGGAAGAACAGGACGGAGGAATGCCAGGACATGAATTGCGTTTTCTGAACCCCCTGCATTCTGTTTTGGTTTGCTTTTGGCAAAGGGAGCTGAGGCTGAATCAGTCAAAGCAGACTTGACCCATTCAGCGGTTCTTTCAGCATATGGGTGACGAATAAGCGGGTTTGGCGGATTGCAGAGTATGTCCCTGACCACATCCACAGCCTTTTTACGAACCTTCGGTCTTGGATCAAGACACAGGTTCAAGATAGAAGCAAAGGTTTGGCGAATGCCAAGCGTGTCGAGCTGCGATCGATCTAGGGATTGGAATATGACATGATACAAAGATAGTTGCGAGCGTAAAGGAGGCGCATGGGAAGTCAGGAGTGGAAATAACGGTCCAGTGAGGTTGAGCAGAGTGCCAAGATGCGTTCGAATGACGGGCTTCGAGACAAACGGCGAGATGAGAGCAAGGAGATACAGTTCCGCAGGTAGAAGGGCTCCCTCACTCAGATCTGTATCTTTTCGTTGTAGAGTCCCATCAAGTGTGGTAAGCAATGCAGCAAAGTAAGCCGAGGGTGATCCTTCAGTGTTTTGCTCCTGGAGCGTTGATTCTATTGCTGTCAGCAGGGTTGCCGGCGCCTTCTGGTGTGGCAGCGACGAGGACGTATGAGGCCGAATTTTTGCGAGAGCATCCTCCATGGTTAGTTCTGGTATCTCAGGATCTGAATCTGCAATGCCAATCCTCAAATTTGTGCTTAGTCATCAGTAGATAGCTCTTCACATCAGTTGTTTGCATTCTTGCCTCCTCCCTCATACATCCCTGTCCCGGCGTGGCAATATTCGTTGGACCGTTACACATTTCGTCGTCTAGCACGCCGTGAACAAGGTAGCATGACTCGGACGGGGTCAAAGACGCCGTGGTCCTTTGTGCTCATTCGGTAATTCTGTATCTAATTCCCATGGTGTTAGTCTTCCCTGATGCGCGTCTGCCAGGCTCCTATTTCGCTTCGTCCTCAAGATATTCTACGGTTCAATCGTTGTCGAGAACGCCCACTTCGTCCCAAAGACCGGACACCCTTGGTGGGGTCGAAATACTTCACTTTCGCATGACCTGCCTGCCTGACGCGTTCACCAGTATTGTCTGCGCCAACCATAGCAATTCCCTTACCGATGCACTGTTAGCTTGCAACTGCTCCAATACCATTTGACTCACCTGACCCTGCTTCTAGGCTCCTTACTACCTCAGTGCCAACCAAGGTTGGATCCATTCGTCTGCTTCTATTCTGTATTCTAAAAGTCCTAGCGTCGGAACATGTTACGCTTAACTGCTAAAGCGACTCAATTCGGACATAGGACATTCACAAGCTGGTTGATTGAGTCCGCTGGAACGGTCCCTATTAAGAGAAGGAAGGATTACGTGCAGGGGGAGGATGCCGATAATACGGAAGCCATGTCAAAGCTTATGGAGGTGCGTTCCACCATTGTGATAAAAAAACGACTTAATTCCACCGTCGGACTTCTCCAGGCCCTCGAACTGGGAGACGCTATATGTTTATTTCCCGAAGGGATGAGCCGTTATCACCCGGCTATCGCACCTCTGAAAACAGGTGTTGCTCGTATCGTTTCTGATGTTCTGACAAGAAACAATAGTGATCCCAATTTTGAGATATCCGTGTTGACCTGCTCAATTACTTACATGTGAGGGCAGGGTTTTGTTTGATTTAAGCTTCGTTGACCCATAAGGATCCCAGGCATAGACAGCACTTCCGGTCCGACGTTCTGGTAACCTTCCATGAACCTATGACCTTCACTCCAAAGGTGTGCGCTAACTTTATGTCAACCCGCGAACTACTAACCCGTGACCATCCACAGGACAATCCAGAACTTCTGGCACCTGTGGATTTTCAGAACATTCGTAATCTCACAAGCCAAATCCACCGGAAGATCAGTTCTGGTACTTGGGACGCCCCTTCCTGGGATCTAATACGTACTGCGAAACTTGCCGCTAGGATGTATGCTCCACTGGGAACGTCCATGACACTCGGAGACTACGTCCGGCTCAGTATAGCATTTCTCGATATCTTTAAGACCGCAAACCCACACGACAACAAAGACCCTAATGACACTATCATTCAACCCGATACCACAGCTTCAGGAGTCAACCAGCTGCGCAATGACCTGAAGGTCAGTCTAGGAAAGCACTTTTTCGCTATTCCTAGTTGAGTACTCAAAACCGGCAGGTCTATCAAGACCAGCTCGCGCGATGGGGGATCAAGGATGACCGCATTAGACGACCACTTCCTCAACATATCATCATCTTCCGTCTAATTATCCGACTTATCTGGGCAGCATGCCTTTTTGCCCTCTCACTACCCGGTTTGGTACTCTGGCTTCCGATATTCGCGATTACATTTTATGCGGTGCATAATTTCAAGAAAACAGGCCCAATCTTCGATACATGGGACGAAATCGCTCAATACAAGCTTACTTATGGACTTGCATCTGGCATCTGCGTTTGGGCGCTAACTGTCATATTTACTTGGCCAACAATACCGTTCACGGCTCTCCTTGTTCCCTCGTTGATGTGGATGACACTCCGATGGTTTGAAGACGCCGTGTCTTCATTCCGAGCGTTCACGGCACTCCTACGTCTATTACGCGTTGGGAAGCCGCATTTGAAAGCGATGCGAGAAAAACGAGATGATCTCTATAGCCGCATTAAGAACATCGCCGTCGACGTGCTTGGGCTTCCTGATGACCCAGAAGGTTATTTTAGTGCAGTAGGAGGGCCGCAAAAGGGCCGCATACAGGGGAGGTGGGACAGTGGGGCGAGGTACTTCTCAATCAAGCGGAGAAGAAAGAGAGATTGGAACGAGACTTTACGACTGTATGACAAGGTGGATTACCCAGAAGATGATTCATTTTAACCCTAGACAATTTCCGGGTATCTGCTGATCGAGACCTCAATTTCTTGTTGCCTTGTTACGATTTTTTTTCCAATAAGCGGATACGACCTTTGGTAGAACATGGACCAGTATTACATAAGGATACACCGATTCATTGCCTCGTGCGCCAGGCCAATGGGCATCTTCAAGTTCTTGCGATCATCACTCGAATCAGGATTATATATCATGTGCAGGGCGGCTGACTGTAGGAAGATACCTGAACCGGCTCGCTGAAAAGACTGACACGATAGCGGTGGTGTTGCCATCGTGGAAGCCACCACAGGGTATAGCCTAAGACTTCGGGGTCTGGGCAACTCTTCGATATCCGACTGGTATGGTTGGCGGGCCTAATAATATTTCTCAGTCATCCCCTGGGTAGCGGACATTTTGGGGCGTGTGGGGGCGTCGAGGTGGATTTTTGCCGGTGCTTCGCGAGGATGGAGGGTGGATTTAATTTAGGGGCATCTTGGTCATCATTTAAATATTGAAGATGTGACGTTTCTTAAGACTATTGCCGCGCTTGCGGCCCGAAGGCCTGGCCTTTGGAGTCTTTGTGCGTGTCTTGGGAGCTACCCTCTTGGTGAGGTTGGTGGAATGGACGAGTACGGATGTGGGAACCCCCCAAGTCCATGATAAAAACTTTGCTGGTTCACACCTTGGCTACACGAAACGTTGTTGGGCGTCAATGCCCGGCATTCCTGTTGCATGTTACGAAGGAAAGGGTTGGGGAAGACGGCCAGCTCGGACATCTGAAGAGTTGGCCTCATGGGTGTTGGATCAAGAACCTGTGATGGGACGAGGCGCCCGAGGAAAATCAAGTGGGGCGGGCACTACGAAACAGATAGAGCACAATATTGCTTGGTCTGAGGTTCTCAGGAGATCCCGTGAGTTCCCTTGACCGACGATCAGCTTGGCGTCAACAACTGTGGGCGGGTGGGGGTAGTGCTATGGTTGTACTGCGAGATTGGTTTGAATCTATGGATGCATCACTGTCCCCGTGAGACAAGCACCGCCCACGATCCCCGAATTCATTGCCTTCTTGAATGTACTTGCCCTTCTTTTCCTTGGTCGGAAGCACCCCTTACGGCGCTAAGGTTCCCAGAGAGGATCAAAGATAGTGGTACATGTAAAAATATGGGTGTAACCGGACTGGTGAGAATGATGACTGTACCCACTTCACGGGTACGATGACACCGCACTAATCACCCAGGAAAAACTTTGGAAAGGAACAACCAGTGGTGACGTTTTATTGTGCCTGGTCCCGGGGGGGTTCACCCATTCCAGTGTTTAGAAAACAACCCTAAGTGGGTTACGCTTCGACATCCGTGGCTAGCCGGACGCAAGTACCTATTCTCTTAAACTTTGCATGGCAGCGAGCGAGGAACGAGTCTTGCCATGCCCACGCGAAAGCCAACACGGACAATGTGTAATTGATGAGCTATAATTGTAACAAAGCTCGGAATTGAGGCTCCAACATTAAGCAAACGTCAGTATTTATGCTGTGGTTATCGACTCTTTCATACATTGTCTGATGGCCTGAATGCAGATGTCAAGCATTGCCAGGAGAAGCTTTCGTTATTTTTGCGAGGTTGTTTGTCTGGAATGCTATTCTCGTTGAACCTCATTTTGGCGCCCGCCACTTTTGGGAGGGGAGCTAAAAATAAAAGCGCGTATGACCTCGATAAGCTTAGGACGCAATGCGGAAGACATGGTATATTCATTCCAACGAGTGAGTATCGTTGTTGCGAGGACGAACGACTGATGAACAGTGCTGGTGGTGACAGGTTCTCATTTTAGGAACGATGTCCTCTACACGCCAGGTCCACTGGGTTTGCCTCGATGGTATACACCCATTCCGTTCTCCGAGTTTCCGCCATTACACCACCATGGATCCTTGCCACTCACGGTGATGAAAATCAAACAAAATCTGAAAGCACTATTATCGTCCTATTAGCGATTGTTGATTGATGTTTGTCTGTTTGTTCGAAGTTTAAAACAATGGTTGAGGTAGTTCGACGACAATGGTGCAGCCGGCAGGGTCACACACTGTTGGAGCACGAGTGAAAATATTCTTCAAAGGCGTGGGCCGGTGACTGTCCTCAAGTCAACCTTCAGCCAACCTCGTGTCGGTGTATATAACCCCCTTTGCCGTTGCAAAACCTCATCTCTCATTTTCTGTCTTCGACTCCCGGAACCCCCCTTTCCCTCCAGATTCGCAATGGCCTTCCCTCTCTTTTCTACTGTCGTTCCCTTATACCTCCTTTCTGTCATACAGGGAGTGGCTGCTCACGGCTTCGTCCACTCAGTGAATATCGGGGGGCAGGACTTCCCGGGGTGGAATCCCTTCAGCGATCCGTATGTTGTGGTCCATCTCGGTGTTTTTTTGTATTGATCAATCTTCTGGTAGATATCAAAGTCCCGTTCCGGCTCGAGTCATTCGCAAGGTCCAAAGTGACGGACCTGGTCAGTATTCTGACAACATTAAGACAGTCATGTAACAACATGGACAGTTCCTGGTACAGATGCCGATTTGGCTTGTGGTATCGGAGGCAACCCTGGGACGTCTGAAGTTGCGGACGTCGCTGCTGGTTCTCAAGTAACCTTCAATTGGGACTACGTGCGTGTATCAACTTCTATCCAGTAATCCGCGTAACTTACAGACATCGTGCTCGCAGTGGCCCGCGGGTAAGCTTACCAGCCATCATCCACTCTATATTTGATCCCATCTTGTTCTTCAAGATCATCAAGGACCCGTGTCGACATACATGACTTCGTGCAATGGTGATTGTGCCAACTTCCCAGCAAACGACGCGAAGTGGTTCAAGGTCGACGCTGGTGGTTACGACCCAAATACCAAACAATGGGCTGCTGACCAACTCAGAGCTAGTTGGGTGTTCCATTTTTCTTGATTCAGGAACCTCTTCTGACAGGTTATTCCCAGACGGTAACACATGGACCTCTACGATTCCAGCTGAGCTGAAGCCTGGTCAATACGTGAGTGGAGTATGGTTACGTGAAACATCTGTGCTCACATTTCTTCCTAGTTGATGCGGCATGAGATGTGCGTGTTTATTGTGGCTAGTTTTTCTTTTCTTACACCTGAATCTAGTGTCGCCCTTCACTCTCAAACTCCCCAATTTTACCCCAGTTGCACGTGAGTCAGGCTTGCTTTCCTCGCCACCTACCTTGATTCTGATAACGCGTATGCAGCCAAGTCCGAGTGACCGGGTCTGGAACAAAGTCCCCTTCCGATAGTGATCTCGTCGCAATTTTGGATGTCTATCGTGATGTGAATTGGCCCTTCATCTACGGAGATTTTGGTACCTTCACTATCCCCGGTCCTGCGCCTGTTACCTTCGGTGCCAATCCTGGAACCCCAACGACTCCACGGTCTTCCGCTTCGTCTTCGTCTTCTGTCCCCATTCCGACAGGTTCTGGAATTTCCGGAGGACAACAACCCTCAAACACGTCAGCCACAGCTCCTCTTCCCGCTAGCACAGAACATTGTCGCCTTAAGTCCCGAATGCATGTCAGGAAGCGTCTTGCCAGGAATACTTATTAGATAAGTGTACCTGGTAAACCCTTTCATAACAACCGAGAACTAACATTCTAGTGGAGATGCGGAGTTTTTAGACGCTTCTTTGAAGCTGGTCTTTCATTTTCTCATGAGTCAATATGAGTGCTGGCGGTCAGGTTGCTATTATTATGAAGTCGATCTATCTCCCCCTCTCGAGCAGAGCTCGACTGCATGACTTGATGTCGAGTGCTAGTCACTCTTTATGGTCGTTGCTTTGTATCTATACGGATATATCTGTAATACACTTCGATATGTGGATGGTTCCATATTCCAACCTTCGTCAGGAGATCCAAGCAACGTTCTCGAGTGATTTTTAAATGACTGACAGATCTCAGACGTTACGTGAGTAACGGCAAAACCTTGTAGATGGTGTCAATTTCAACAGCTAAAAATTGGGCTAGAGGTTGACAAGATCTTCCTTGAGATCTTGCAATGGTTGGAAACGATCTCCAGGGACAGTGTGTACAAATAGCGTCAAGGACAGGTCCTCCCAGACGACATAGAATTAATAGATGATTGCGCAAATTGACAAAAGAATTTAATAGGAAATCGACAGACACAGGGTAGAAAAATAGAAACATGAACTTGAAAAATAGAAACATGAACTTGGAAAGCCTAGATATGGAGATTAATGAGATAACGATTGATTAACGGATGCTAAGGTTAAAAAGGTGAAAGGTGTTCTACCGTAATAAGAAGCAAGATATTGAACCTAACGAACGGATGTAGCTAAGTCAATTGGTGAGAATCCATAGGGGGACATTGGCTTCTTTTTAGAAGCCATGGGAAGGCCACTTTCGGGGGTCCATGGCTTCATCCTGAACCTGGAGGCGACGATGGGGGGAGGAAGAATGATGAGCACGAGCGTGTTCTTGTGAGGCAGCGATGTAGGATGGTTCTACAGTTGGGCCGACGGATCCCAATCCCCTCGAGGAGCTGTGAGAAGTTCCAGACGAAGTCATTGTGAACGACTGTTGGGAGAGGTTGTTGGTGTTGGTAGACTGGCGGTTAGTCTGGCGCATAGATTGCCTCTTGTTTTGGAACCTGCATGGGCGCCGCCGTTCGTCAATATGGAGCCGATTTCATTGAAGAGTATAAAATGGATTATTACCATATCTGCACACTCCTCGGTGACATGTCGAGCTGCTTGGCCAATGCGTTGCGTTCTTCGGTAGAAGGGAACGCAGTTCGAGCGTAGACCTCGTTGAGAACTTTCAGCTGATTGGCGTCTGCGCGCTTGCGCTTTTTCTTGATGGTAGGCTCCTCATTGGGGGAGGTCGGGGAGATAGGAGAAGGTGAGAAATTATTCTCCGCGAGCTGGGATCGATAGGGAGATGTCGACCGGACTTGAGGCTCGATTTCAAAGAGCCCGGTGTTCATATCGAGCTGATCCGCTGTTGCTGGGAGATAGGTATACGCACTGGTGCTTGCGGAGTAGGGAGCATAGGCTGATGGATAGGATGCTGTGGGAGAGCGAATGCTCGTTGTCGGATAGTTGGTAGAAATCTGATAGGGTCCTTGTTGCCATCTATCACTGCCAGCGACTGGAGTCGTAGAGAGCGGGGGTAGCCTCCTGGAATCCGTCGTGTTTTGAGGAATTGGCGGGGAGGCTCGCGCGGAAGGGTAAGTGGTATACGACGTATGCGTATTATAGCGGTCGTGTGCTTCATAGCTAGCAAATTGATGCTCCGGCAATGGAGGGGCTACCGAAATGAAGGTTTTCATGTGGGGAGAGGAAATCATGAACAAAGAAAGCCCTTACAATTGTTGCCGGTGGTCCATTGGCCATAGAAAGCGGATTGATTGAGTATGAATCTGCTTGGGGACGAGCGAGGTTGCGTATATTGAGTAGTATATGTCGAAGGCACTGTGTGCGGTAAGCAAGAAATGTTTGAGTGCGTTGCAATTCTGAACACGATGTGAACAACAGACCTGGAAAACGTGAGGTTGGAAAAGCAGAAGAAATAGGAGGGAGCACTGTTCGCCCACCCTGTCCCTGAAAGAATACGCTGTTGGTTTCTCCTGGGGAGCCTCTACGTGACTTCCCAACACTACCAGTGGAATAGTACTGTTCCTTGCTTGAGCTCGACATATTAGTGAACGAATAGTAATAGGTAGGAGAGAAGAAGAGAGAGAGGGGGGGGGGGTGGTTATTAACGGAACAAAATTGGATAGAGCTTCAATATAAGTATTAAGGACCACGTTGCTTTGGAAAAGTCGGCTACAGCGCGATGAAGGTTCAAACTGTGAGCAAACCCTGCAACGCGGAAGGCATGTACTCCAGGAGCGCACGAGGTAGCGTGGAGGTGGTTGACTGCTGGTAAGGGTTGTTATGAAACGGGGTAGGAGGCGCAGAACTCTGCGTAAGGCGAAGAGGTTGAGAACGAGTTGAAGAGGAGGAGATGTCCAAACAAAGGCTAATCATGTTGTTGTTGTTGATTTGCATGGTGTAATAGGACGCGGAGGAACCCACCAGGCCGGTGCTCCAAAGTCCTGCTCCGAATCGATTTCTGAGAAAGCGGTGCCAATGACTAGCACGCGTTGTTAACGTTGTCATCCATGACATTAAATGAAAGCCTCGTGCCCCTGCAGCGTTGCAGCGTTTTTGGCAATACAATAGATCTCCAGACCGAGTAAGACCTCGGTTTCGTCTTAATCAGTTTTTGCCTCAGTTGGACCAGATCAATCCCGGACAGATCCTGACGGCCGTCAGGCCCTGCCGTAAATTCAAGGCGCAGAGGCGTGAGGATATGGATAATTTGTGGCCAAAGTTGGGAGCTTATACGATCGGTACTTCTTTCGTCGAATCGAAGCCACCTCAAACGCTAGGCAATCTAGATGAGGAACATCCGAATTTCGTAGAACGAGACCAGAGCCCACCATTTCACCGGGCTGCATCAGGTTTGAATCCAACAATTGTATTGGTGATGCAAGAGAGCCAGAAACCAACGGGATAAATACGTTTTTTTTTTCGGCTGTGGGACATAGGCTGGACGGCAACGAGGTGAACCAGAGCACAGGGGAAGCCACAAATCCACTCGAGGGTGTCCTCATCGCGGTACACGGACCACGAGGTGGCGGAGTGTACGTATGATAGCAGATAATGGGGGTTGATGATGGGCAGTGCGGTATTTTATGTCAAGATTCCACAATCGTGTCCAAAGGCTGAAGACTAGGCCAGGCCAGCAAGAGGGCGTCCTGAACTGTTTTTGGCGGTGAACGCGTCGAACGCGACTTGTGGGACGAAGCACGTGCTACGACGTCAGACACTGATATCGACGCCTCTCCGCCAGAGGTACCCAACTAGGGCCCGTGCGTCTGATCCAGAGAACAAGAGACTCGCAACCATTCCCATCGCCCTCAAAAGCCTTTTAGACTAATGGCGCTTCGTCGCCCTCTGCCGAACCCTCCAGTTCCTTCCACTGCAGCCCCACGTCGAGTAAATCACGCCCCTCCGGCTCTGGACCCCTTTTCGATGAACAACCCCTATTTTGCCCCATATCAATATCCAGCCTATGCCCCTCAGCCTGAAATTCGTGATGAACCAGCGACAAGTACAGTCCCCGTAGGCACGTTTCTACACAAAGGTTTCTACGACTTGCTGGCCATGATACCTACGCCTTCCCCCTCACGTCTGCTTTGGGGAGCCCCGCCTCGGAGCCCTGAACCTGAGGTGGCTGGACCTCGCTATGAGGACATCAAACCTCCCAAAGGCGGCGCTATCAAAGCATCTCCTAAGAAGGGCCGAAGAATCAGCAAAGACATGGTGTCCAAGCCGACTGGTTTCGTGTATGTCTGCCATTGCATTGCTGCTTCACATCCCCATTCATTGACCGTTGATGCAAGGCATCTTGTCCATGCATCTGATGCGGACCAACTCGAAGCACTTCTCACACGATGGAGCCCGGATGGATTGGGCAAACTTGGAGGTCAGATTGAGTCGTTCCATGGCAGCTTCCCTTCTCCGACCCGTGATTACTAGATCCACATTGGGCCAATCCCATTAAGGCGCGTGTCAGACAGAACAATCAAGCGAGAGCGATCAATGAAGTCGTGAACGCGCTCAAGCCTTCTCAGGGAATGTGCGGCGAGCTACATGTGGTTAACGGGATCAGTACCAACACGTCCTCTTCCCTTACGACTGCCGCAAAGGAGAATTATGTTACCCCATACAATATTGATGGTCTCCCCGGAAAAACTGGGTATTCAACAGGTCGCTGGGGTGGACCGCGGTCACATCCTCAGATTCAGGAAAACGAAGAGTTGGGTCCAATTGACCCAGTCCAGTTCAACCTCGAGCTCCCACCGCCACCTCCGAGACCGATCAACCCGTCCTTGTCCACTTTGGAAAAGGCTGTGGCCGCCAGGATCTACTTCGAGAATCTATACTTCGCCCTACTCCGCCACCCTCCTTCTAGGGAACAGAGAAGACTGGCAATGGAACAGGATATGGCCGAGATGCAATTGACACACGAGCAAAAAGAATATTTAAGGGCTCGTTGGTGCCAGAATGAATCAGATTATCTACGTGAACGTAGAAAAAAAGTCGATGCAAGCGCCTTCATAAAGCTCAAGACAATTGGACACGGTATGTCAAACCGTATTCCCCGTTTAGGATGTTCTCATTATTCTAGGTGCTTTTGGTGTTGTTTCCCTTGTGCGAGAAAAATCCACGGGCAATTTATATGCCATGAAGCAGGTATGAATCAAGTCCCTTCGCCCCTCGCAACCAGATATGACTCAATTGGAACATTTTTTTCAGTTACGAAAAGCAGACATGCTTCGCAAAGGTCAGGAAGGCCATGTACGTGCCGAACGCGACGTTCTGAAAGCTGCCTCTCTCGTCCATTCTCCGGGTGGTGCCGAGTGGATCGTCAAAATGTACTATAGCTTCCAAGACCGCGATAATCTATATCTGGTGGGTCATTCCCAGCTAGGTCTGTCATTGACGAATTGATAGTTCATATCGATTTCATTTCACCTCCATCTCCACGCTTATCGCAACCAGGTCCTTGAATATATGGGCGGCGGCGATCTTCTCAATCTACTTATAGAGCGAGACGTTTTCGAGGAAGATTTTACCCGCTTCTATGTCGCAGAAGTGAGTGTCTTCGAATTTTCAGCAGAGATTGTTAACTGTAACCGGGGTTAAGATGGTTTTGGCTATTGAGTCCTGCCATAAGCACGGGTTCATCCATCGTGATATTAAACCAGACGTGAGGTGCACATCAACGACCGCCTTCGATTGAGCTTAACCTATTATAGAACTTCCTGTTCGATCCTAAAGGGCATATCAAACTGAGCGACTTCGGTCTAGCGTTAGTATTCCAAGTAGTCTGTTCATTTCAAATTTTCACGTTTCGATGCAGAACCGATTTACATTGGGCCCACGACACTTCCTGTTGGTGTTCTCGACCTAATGCTCATCTACGTCATCTGCTTATTAACTGATCACTGACGCAGATTATGAAAATCAACGTTTACACCTGTTGCACAAACATGGCATAGACCTCGAGGATTCCATTGCAGATGGAAAGAAAACGAAACGAATGACCCCTCGGGAAATAGAACAACTGATGGGGGGTGGTGATGGCCAAGGTGGTATCTTCACGTGGAGGGACAAACATCGAAGAAAGGCAAGTGTGACTTATTTCTGTGCGCCCCATTTATGATAAGTTTTGATCTCTCCCGAAGCTGGCTTACTCAGTGTACGTTGCTACCCTCAGAGATGCGCCGTAGTGTTACTCACCTTTATCACCTAGATGCGGCACGAATTCATATAGTGAGGTTCCTCGATCCCAAGACCAATTCCCTTGATCTAATCAAGGCGCGTTAGTGTCTCCTGAGGTGATCAGAGGTCACGGGTACAGCTACTCTTGTGATTGGTGGAGTCTGGGGGTCATCATGTTTGAGTGTCTCTATGGGTAATACCCCGATTTTTTCGAAATCTGCTTCTGGGCTGATCTTATACAGTTTCCCACCCTTTGTTAGTAATTCGGTAAGCAGTTACTTTCGTTTCTTCTCTAACGTTGTCATCGTTTTTTCAACGCGCTCCATTACAGCGACACGTCACCAGACAGAAGATTCTGAACTGGAAGCAATCTTTGCGTTTCCCTTCCAAACCGCGCGTTTCACATGAAGGTGTAAACCTCATGCAGCAACTCCTCTGCGAACCCGAGGACCGCTTAGGCTCTCAAACGTCTTCTTCAGTGAATCGGCCTGATGCCCTTGTCGTGCAAGCACGGCGGAGCAGTTTCATCCCTCACTATGGATCCTCCGGGAGCGTGGATGGAGCAGAATTCATTAAGGTATAGTATTTACTGCTGCGAATTCTTGTGCTAGAAAGCCTCTGCCAAGTACTGAGCACAAGATAGGCCCATCCATGGTTTAGGGGTATAGATTGGCGGAATATCCATCACTATCCTGCTCCCTATAAGCCAGAATTATCAAACCCTGAGGACACAAGGCATTTCGACTCCGATATCCCACCAGAGGTGTGTTGTCATCGTTCGTGTAGCATGCACCTGCGGACACTAAACTCAAATGTTTCAGCCGTTGGCGCCTGCAAACGGTGCACCCCCAGATGCTACCCGCGATCCTCTTCTTCGGGACAAGGTCTACGGCGCAGAGATTCTGGACGTAAGAAAGGCGTTGGCTTTCGCTGGCTTTACTCACAAGAGTCCCCGCACAATTGAATATACTCGTGTGGATCAAGCGTTTGACACCTCGCTTAACACTGGTCATGGACAGCAAGGGACGGTGAGAGGCCGACCGTTTGTGAGAGAGGCACGCGTTGTCGGCAAGGGACGCGCGATCTCGATGTAATATATTGGCCGTGATCGATCGATCACATTTTGATTAAATACCACATATACCCAAAGCAGAATCGTGTACAATGCCTTGCAGGACGTTGTATTTTGTTGCACTTGTGGTTGTATTCTACTGTTGTATATAGAGCTCTGCTTGACTCTTGAGACCAGGGTCATTGGCCAACGATGTTGCTACTCTACGCCATCAAGTCGCTCCAACTCGGAATTGTCTCCGATTTCTTTGCACCGCCGTTATGTCAGGTGTTTCGGAGCTCGGATTGGGAACTGATGGACATGCAGCGTGGTTAGACATGTGTAGTTTGATAAACAAGGAATTCGGGTGAGGCGAGAGAGGAACACTACTACCAGCGCATTATGTACTAGACTGTGGGCGGTGGACATACGAAGATAATGCATGCCATGCATGAGTGTGTGCCGTGTAGGAGGTAGAAACAACTTTAGGTTGAGTCGAGTAAAATATAGGAATGTGCGCCGGCAGCAACGTGACAATCATGCTATGATTCAAAAGTGCTTGACTACAGTGGAGAGAAGAAATCCGCTAAGAACGGGAATAATAAGATGCGACGTGGAAAACTTCGATAATGCAAAGGCCTCTCGGAATTGTTATTGAATGGCCCGCTTCGTGATGTGTTCAATCCTCAGCTTTGGTAATGTCGGCCCCGTTTTCTGGCCTCACCACCCTCTGCATCTGAACATCATCGGAAAAATGGCTTCACCTTCACTTCGAGCTCGAGCTCGAAGCGGAAGGATCACTCTCTCACTTATAGTGGGTGCGAGAACTTGGCGAGTCCTGCACGGGCGCTGATTCCTGGTTCATCGTAGAAGGCCCGGGCGTTGTTGGAACAGTTGGTGACGATTGTATGCTTGTCTCATCGTTTGATTCTTCCTGATCCTGTTCCCTGGAGCTATTTGTGTGAACTCGGGCATGTCTCCTCATGTTGCTAAGAACACTGAAACTACGACCGCAATCTGCATGGGGGCAGACAAAGGCTGGCGACACGTTAGTCAGGCCGGTGGGAAATGATTGTTGTGTTTCTACTCACGTTTTTCACCCGTATGGCTATTGAGGTGGATCTAGTCTGATTGTTAGCATGCTGATAATTTGAGATGATATGGGAGACTCACTCGCAAGCTACTTGGGCGGTTAAACAGCTTTCCGCAAAATCTGCACTCATATTTTCCAAGAGGAGGCTGTGAACCGTCATCAAGGAACCTCCCAAGTGGGATAGAATGAGAAGTAGAGAGTGCCATTGGGCCGGTATCGAATGGACGGGCGATCGGTGTCCTCTCGTTATCTTCGTAGATTTGGCCCACGTCCAAATTAGTTGCTATGACCCATGGGGCTACGGCCTGCACGAGGGCAGGTGGCGAATCAAGGCTATGTGCCTGGGCGGAACTAGCTGGATTAGGGGGTGTAGGCAATCGAGGTATTCGGGAAAAGTCGTTGTGTTGTACGGGCTCCCTAGAGTTGTGGTAGAAGCTTGGGGCATCGGCGGGGTACGAACGGCGGTTAGATGATGTATCTGTACGTCGGTTCTGTAGCGCTTCCGCCGGCTGGGAAGGGAGGTAGGAATGTGGATGAAGTCCTGGTGACTCCGATGACCTATGTCTGGACAGTACATTTGTCCGTTGGGAGTAAGAATGGGGTGCAGAGGTAGGTGATGGTCCACCCCGCTGGTAAATGTCAGGATACGGTGGCGCATTGGACGGAATGGTCCCTGGATTGAGGATGGGCGACTGGCGTGGGGGGGAAAGATGTTCTGAGACCGACTGGATAAGGAGGGATGAGGTCAGGATTTTGCAGAACACAAGGGGAGGCTAATTACTCTGTACATGCGAGAGGGGGAACCTCCGGGCGTTGGGGGCTGTGAACTAGTGGACGAGACCTCATTGACATCGTCGCTCATCCTCAGCCGCGCAAACGTCGCCGTCGTCTGGGGGTCGTGGGGAGGGGGAGCATGCATGAACTCGTCTGTCACACATTAACACTGAAATAGCCTAATCATCACAGAAGAACTATACCTCTGAACAAATCCCTTATTGGTGGAAGAGTGACCCGCTTTCCGGAGCGGGAATCGTCGGATGGGTTGGACATGTAAGGTGTGGAGGAAGGTATGGGTATCAGGGTCTATCCAGGCGCATATGATGTATATAATGGACAAGCCGTTTTAGACGGCTAGATGAGAAAATGGGAATTTCGTCGAGTCCGATCGGCTGTCAAGTGGTCCCAAATGTTTCCAAGTTTGTAGCTGGAACTGATGTACCAATAGGCACAGCCATCTTATTCGTAGTGTTGGGTTTCCGGTAACCGTACTTGAAAGCAAACTGATTCATTGTCCAGTGCTTTCAGGATGATGACAAGACGGCAGCGGCGACGGTTTCTCCTCCAGGATCTGAGATTTTATCTCAGGCCGACACCATGACCGCTTTTCACAAGCGGACTCACTGTATCCATGGGGCCGATGAAGCCGGTGGATGATCTCGAGACAAAGACCGTAAATTGTGTAGAAAACATATATGGATACGATTTGTGAGTTTAGAAACAGGACGCTTAAACAGTTACATCTGACATTGCGGGGAAGATCAACAGAACATCATCGGTGAGTGAAAAGAACTACAGACCGGTGTCATGGCACGTAAAATCTTGGGATATATTGACATCATTCAGTGCGAAACCCGTGCCGCCTCTTCCTCTGTTCTAGCCTCAAGGCACAAGGCATGCAACCCTTGAGTCAACTCCTCCGATAGAGCAGAATGGACCATACGATGCCTCTGCATAAGGCTCTGTTATTCGCGTTATTTAGACAGGCCAATAACCAAATCTCCCATGTTTTCAACGTTATGGACATACCTTCCCTTTGAAGGCATCGGAGACTATCCGGATTGAGAAGTCTAGGTTATGTATTATTACACGCTGAGGAAGTAACATTATTTCTTCTCGTACTTACGAGTTTCTCCGTTACCTCCGCCTTGTTCTCGCATGGCAGCATGATGGCGATGCTTTGACGAGTCGTTTGTGATCACCAGAGTGGTTGGTTGCAGAAGCGCAGTCAACTAAAGCCAAAGTTAGTCAGCCTCTCTCAATCATGTTGGAAAATGTGATGGAACCTTCTGTCGTATAGATGTCTCCACTGGAGCCGGGCTTGACATAGCTGAATATGATCTTCTGAGGAGTCGAAGTGGATTCACCAATCGGGAATGCATTCTTCTACTTACCAGAACGTGACACTGCGAGTTCCACCTTGACCGTGATGTTTGGTTTGCTTGGTGAACTGGTGATTGCCGAATCACCACGTAATCAAGGTAGTCAGATATGGTTCACTAACAGGGGCAGCGCTGTAACTGAGTAAAGCACCAGGCAGCTGTTCCACTAACTTCTATCACTGGATACGAGGTGTATTATCCCAGGCTGTCTACATATCCCTTTGGGCAACGCAACGCCTCGCAACACCGTCTGGTCTTCTCTGATCAGATCGGAACTAGTTGGAAAACATGAAACTACTGCCCCTTATGACCATTTTTGGTTGTATGAACGGACCCACCTGAATGATAGAGATGATACCAGTTGATGTGCCAACATGGGTACATTCTATAGATACAGTCTCATAAATTCTCCCAGGTTCTCTCTTCTAATGAGCTTAAGTGCCCATAGTGCACATGAGACTTGCTCATCCGTACCGGCCCAACTTGGACCAAACATGCGCCGATACGTCGCACAAGCATAATTCGATGAATGATGGTCCCTTCATACCTAGATATTGAGGAAGATCACCTGACATCACTGGATGTCACTTGATCTTCGTTCTTCGTTGTCTATCACTATCGGTAACATCAACTAGACTGCGACAGGAGTGATTTTAGCGTCACCCGACCAATCGTTCCCCTAAATACAAATAAGTTTCTGAAACACCGCCAGTTATTCTGATGGAGCACACAAGTTAGTGGTCTTAGCCCCAGGAGCACTATGCGGGCTGCTGGGCTTACATGGGTTAAACTGATATCATCACAGATGTTTAACAATAACCAACTACCTTCAGCCCTTACTGGAAATATCCCCATCCCCATAGCTTCCCAGCACATCGCGACCATGCAGGTCCGATCCATATTATTATGCGGACAGAAATGGCCTTAGAACAATGGCGGATGCCAATGTTTGTAGGACGCAAAAGCCAATTAATCGGCGAGCTGGTAATCTTCTCACCCATGTGACACAATCAAACTCAATTGGGGTTCGGGCCGTGCTCAAAGACTGACGAATGGCTTCAGAATCCCAACCCAGGGACAGCTCAGCAGGTGGGATTAGAGTACTATCATTGATCAGCTCTCGGCCACTTTTCAGATGTGCACGTTCTTCCTCCTTCGTCATGCCGTGTTTTCCGTTGAAATCTCACATACATATGCGGAAATGTCTTCGGTAAACGTTTATGAATTTTTTGGGATTTTATCTTGTCGGATGGCCATGTCGGAACAGTTCCGATGAGCACAAATCAACTGAACCATCCGTTGTCCACCCAAATGTCACGACTGTGTCACACCGAGATAGGCGGAGTTCTAAACTGTCACGCTCAGATGCCAGTCCTCAAACTAATCCTGGTATTCCTCAAGTCCTTGTGAAGATATTGGATGAGCAAGCATACTCTCTGGTATGGTTCCTACAACCATGCAAAAAACTGTGCTAGAACCTTCATGGGATCAGAAAAGATCTACCAAACTGATGGTAAAATCACTGCCTTGGAAGCTCACTTCCTGAACCATTACTGTGGGTGGCCCATACTATCATTGATCAGGTGTTTGAAAACTTTTGACACCCAAGCAAGTTCCTCCATGGCAAGTGATTGCTCAGGCTCCAAACTTCACCAGGTCATGTAAATCTGAGCTGGCTACTGCAATATATTTTTGTTTTTGTTTTTAGGGAATGGAGGGCAGTGTTGGAGCTTCTCCGATGGAAGCAACTTGAAAATGATCAGGAGTTTGAAAGGATAGTCACACAATGTCACATCCAGCTGTCAGACGCCAAACCCCAGCACATATGGAGAGACATGAGGCAGACAAATGATGTATTGTGTATTGAGGGTAGATACATAGTAATTAAGGTATAAAGTTATTATTATAAATTCCAGGTGGTGGATGTGCATAGTATTGAGCAAAGTGAGAGTTATGGGATTGAGGTATGGAATATGGCTAGTACACATGCTCTGGTGCCAACTGTTGTAAGAGAGGTCAAGAGAGACCAGCAAGTGAGGAGAAACTAGGCAAGGATGGTACCTGGGGCTGACATGGGCTGACATTAACAGAAGGGGTATCCATGGGATGACAAGAACAATTGAACAGACCAGTGAAACATGGATTTGCTTTTGCTTCAGTATTGTGTGGGTCATTGAAATAGTCTTGAATATGTTCAACCAAGTTGTTTTTTGTACTATTGGTGGGAAGTCCAAGCACAATGAGGATATCACCCAGCTCATGTTTTCTCTTCATTGCTAGTGCTCCTGAGAATGCATGTGTCTGGTCTAATAGGATCTGTACTCAGTGGGCCTGCATTTCTGCTTCCATCTCCTTCTGTGCCCTTGCCTCAGCCTTGCTCAGCTCCTTTGCCCTTTTTGCCTCCTCTGCAGCTGCATAGCACACCCTTGCCTCAGCACCTATCATCAATTCTGCATGGACCCTAACAGTGTGTTTCTTTCTATTCATCTTTATATTTTGCTAAGCTTTGAGCTCTTGTAGCTCTTGTTGTATACAAATAGCATGTGTCTCAGCATAATTGCATTGTGCACATAGTACAGCAAGCTCAGCCTATAACTGGCCACTATGTTAAGCTAGTGTATCTCTGCTTGCTGATGGAGGCACTGGGCAAAGGAGGCTATCAAGCCATTTTGATGCCACTGAGTCCCAGGAACATTGAGGGAAGTTGTATAAGGAGGGGGTTGCAGAACAAGAGCTTAGTGTCACTGAGCTGGGTGTGTCATTGATATGAGAGGATGGTACACCAAATAGAGCTACAGTCAATGGAGCTAATGCAGCTAGAGAAACTGCCATCTCAGCAATGTCTTCATCTTCATCATCTTCATCTTCCTTGTCATCATCCACCAATCTCTCTTCATCCTGATCACCAGCTGTATCTCTATCAAATTCATCATCAACTGACCCATTCCTGCCAGTTACTCCATTGTTAGAATCAGCATTATCATTGCCATTGTTATTCTTCCAGGTCCTCATAAAACAATTATATGCACTTCCTTCTTGCTCTTTACTAATATCCCAGAGCTCAAAATCAGATGGCAGTTCCATGGGAAAAGAGTCTGGAACACCAGCATTGGTGGATGTGTTTAGGCTTGGGGCAAAATCCTTTTCACTGAACATATTCATACTAGATACCTAGTCTGCCTCTCTCCTGCCTCAGATACTACATTTCCACCATGCCTGAAGGATAGTTGCTTCAGTAAATAACTGTTTCTATGCATCCATGTATTTCCAAATTACATACTGCTTTTGCATTCCATACCCTGTCTTTGCCAGGTAGCTGTCACATTATTCTGTCCATACCTTTTGAAGTAGTCTGAAAATCCCAATGTTGAGTAACTGAAGCTTGTGCATTGTATGTGGTAGTAAGCAGTATAATTCAACATGGTTTTCAATTGCAAGCTGAATCATATCATTTGTAATGTGGAACCTATGTCCATCAAATATGAGTAGGACCTTTCTAGTTTTATTTCTCTTTGTCACCTAAGGAATAAAACTCCTCTTGAACCATTCAGTGCATAATGTGTCACTAGTCCATTGTTAAGAACTAACTCCAATGTGGGGGCAGACCATGAGTGGATGGGGTTAGATGTTTGTAGACTAAGAGTACAAGGCCTTGGCTTCAACTTATGTATTGCACCCCTCTAGTACCATGAATGGCCTTACTTGACCAACTATGGACTCAAGCAGATGAACAGACAGAGGTCAGACAGAGATAGGACAAGTCTGGACCAGAGGGCAGACTTGTAGCAGATAAGTAGGAGGGAGGAGAGAGATCTAAGTTGATATTCTGACAAACTACTATAGATAGCTGTAACCTTACTTATATACTGTCAGTTAGGATAAAGTCTGGAGAGCAGTAACTAGGCAATAATATTGTTAACTGCTCAAAGGAGAATACAAGTAACATGTAAGTTGATATCCATGATGAGGATACAAGGGTAGGAAGCCCGTCCACATGGCATCCAGTCATCTGATTAGACAAGAGTGGAGGTGAAACATCAGATAAGCATGTAAGACCTAGGTAGGCAAATGATAATCAAGGGAAAGAGGAATACCCATGGATAAACAGAAAGAGAGCATGATAGTCAGATAGGAATTCTGATGGGAAAGAATGATGAAGGGAATGGTATGGAGAATAGCATTTCCAGAGGGAAGATGCCTGATGGAGACAGAAAAGAGGTTAAACTGAATAGGATCCACAGAACCTAGGTTGTAACCAAGGCTCCAAGAGCTTAATAGGCACAAAGTGAAGTCTGTAACAGTATTCTCCCCTTAGGGCCAAGCCTCTGAGGCCCTAGACTAGACTAGGCACCTGCCCTGAACTCTCTCCATCAGATACAAAAGGAATGCTGGTGGATGTTGAGCTTCATTCTTACCTCCCAACTATATCCTCCCAAGACAACCAAGTCCCTAGTGCTACCCTCCCTTTCAATCCTTCAATGATGGCAGTGTTCACTGCCTTCTACTAACAATAGCAGTGCAGCCACTAGCCATCCACCTCAGACAACCTGACAATGGATGTAGAGCCCAGCCAGAAACATAGAAGGTCAGAGGAGACAGAGATGGAGAAGGTGGAGCAGAGGGAGAGGAAGAAGTTAAGGAAGGTGGAGAGGGAGCAGAAGTAGCAGGAGGAGGAGGAGAAAAGGAAGAGAGAGAAGGAGGAGGCAGAGTGGAGGAAAAGAGAGGAGGAGGAGAAAAAAAAGGCAGAGGTGGAGGTAGAGGTGGTGAGAGTGGCTAAGAGAAAGGTGAGGGCTGGAGAAGTGGTGGAAATGGAGGCAGACTCAGACTCAGAGGTCCAAATCATGGCCTGTCTGGCAGGGTCCTGCAAGCACCTTCCTATGAAAATGGGAGGGCAGAACAAGTGCCATTGCTGCCATTAGATGGAGCTCAAGTGCTTGCCCCATGAAAGTGAGTTCCAAGTCCCTCTCCTATATCCTTGCTAACTATGCTTCTAGAAGAGTGAATCAATTCCTACACCAGCTGTTATCAAAAGAAAGCCCAGTATGAGCTGTACTGCTTAGAAGAGAGCAGTGACTGAAACCTGCAGGAGTCCCAGCACCCCATTCCTCACATCTTTAACCCATTCACCCAGATGGGTGCGGATATTACAGAGTCTGAAGTTAGCATCATAGAAGTACTCCAAGGCATAATAAGTGTTTATGTGGAGGACAGGATTGGTAGTAAGCTAACCTGAGAATCCAGTAGGTTCCCTATTATAGCAAGAAGCAGGTTGCTTTATTTATAAATCTAACTGAGACCCCCATAGAGGCTATTAAGGCCTTAACTACAGAGATTGCCACCCTCCAGCATATCCAGGAGAAGACCAATGCCCTTCTTCAGCTGAGCTTTGGGATCTCAGAGGTAGATATCCCATGGGCACAAGATTCAGATGATGCAGAGAGATTGGGTGAGGTGGCTGTAGAGCTATAGAGGAAGGATTGGAATGTCCAGGATATAGACATAGAAGATGGGGTGGAGATGGAATTGGCAGAGCTGGAGGGAGCAGAGGAAGAAGAGGTAGCAGATGAGGTGACCAGAGGTAAGGACAGGCCAGAGGAGGAAGAGGAGGAGGAAGAGAATAAGGAAAAGGGAGAGGAGGAGTCTGAGGGCAGAGAGGTAGATGAGTAGCTGGTCCACCCTCCTGTAAATACAAAATTTTTTTGAACATTAGTATAATAAAAATTTCTTGCATGTACCACTACCAGTGGGAAAAGGACCATAGGAACAGAACTAAGGCAAAGGACAGGACAAGGAGGAATCAGAGAGAAGACAGAGGTCCAGACTTGTCTAGATAGCTAGCATGAAAGTCAGCTACTAACTCTTGAGTATATTTGAGTTCCTTAGCCATTAGCCAACTAGATTCCTCATCTGTGCCTTTATAACCAGCCCAAATGACTTTGTATAGGAGCAGGCATGTCTAGCAGCACCAGTCAATCTTGGAGTCTACAATCCACTCAATCTCATATTTGGACTTATTGTCAAGGATAACCAGAGGTAGAGGTAGAGGGACATGGTTGGGGATAGTATTAGGAATAGAAGGCTCAAGCATAGAAATATAGAAGACAGGATGGACAGCATATATAGAGTCAGAGAGTCGGAGGATGAAGGAATGGAAACCAGCTTTAGCAATAATCCTGTATGGGCCTAAGAACTTCTCAGACAGTTTCTTTGAAGGCCTAGTAGTCCAGAAGAACTGGACTTTGATGAAGACTTTGTCACCAATCTTGAAGTCCAGAGCAGACTGAGAGCAGACATCAGCAGACACCTGATAATGCTCCTGGACTCAAGTAATTTCAGTCTTAAGGGCAGAATGTAAGTCATCAAGGTTAACTGTAAAGTCTTAGGCCTGGGTGGACATGAGTCTTGTTCAGGATAGACCAAGATAGCAGGGTAGTAACCCTTGTTAGCAAAGAATGGAGAGACACCTGTAGTAGCACTGGGTGTATTGTTATAGGTGAACTCTGCAATAGGGAGCAGGTCAGCCCAATTGTCCTGCTGATAGTTGCAGTATACTCAGAGGTATTGTTCAAGCATCTGTTTGGTCTGCTCCATCTGTCCATTGCCTTCTGGATGGTACCTGGACATGAAGTGCAACTTCATGTCTAGGGCCTTGCCCAAGGACTGGAAGAAGTGCAAGATGAATTTGGAGCCACAATTGGACATGATACAAGAGGGGATACTGTGCTTTGAAAATACATGGAGGATGAATAGGCAGGTGAGCTCAGCAGAGGTAATGGTGTCATGTGTAGAAATGAAAATACTTTGCTTAGTTAGATGGTTGATGATTACAAGGATGGTGTCAAAGCCAGAGGACTTAGGGAGCTTCTCAATAAAGTCTATAGAGATGGAGTGCCAAGAGTGATCTGGGATAGGGAGTTGCTTGAGGTTTC
>JAEUWL010000003.1:0-60564 GCA_018524415.1 Podaxis rugospora
GACAGGAGGACGAAACATGCATGAAGAATTGGTTATTGGCCCCTAGAATGGAGACCAGCGGAGGAGTAGCCTGGGAGAATAAGCTCGCGATGGCTGTCTGATTGGATCAGGAGGTGAACTGGCTGGTCTGGGCCCACCGAGAATGCCATGTAACTAGGGCTTGAAAGCTTAACGGACAAGAATTGGGGTCCGTAACACAGTATCTAACTTGGTGGAGTTACAAATAACACACATGTGATGCACGTTGGAGGTAGGGAAAAAGGGAGAGGCAGAAGCCTCTTTTTAACCTAATCAGCTGATAGTGTAAAGCCATTGGTAGAGAAGAATGGAACATCCATGATCTTGATAAAAGAGTAGGACATGGGAAGGATAACAGCTGCACTTTTGAGTATAGTCAGAAGTAAGGCAGGGATCATCTGAAAATCTACCTGAGAGGGGATACTGCCTGTAGAGAAGGTGATAACTCTGGAATAGAAGCAAGCAAAGTTGACAATAAGTACTGACTTAGCCCGAATAAGTACCTGATTGAAGCATAGGATAAGAGAAGGTAAAAAGATATAGGTACTAGCTAAGTTGCTAGCACTGGCATCTATAGTAGCATCCAAAAGTATCGCATGCCTATGTGACCTTATGATTTCATTCCACTGATACTGCCACCTCGATCATTGAGGTAAAATGACCTCTTGTACTAGATTTGTAAGGATATAGATAATTATAATAGAAGTGTTCCATGAGTATCTATAAATCTGAAACAATAAGAACTATATAGACAACTTGTAAGATATATAAACCTCACTGGGACATAGATATCCTCCAGTTCTTGCTTAATTATATTTCTCTATACTATAGGCTACATGATACCATCTAAAGTTTCCCACATTGTCAAGCTCTACTCTATTGGTTTGACCAACCAGAATATTGGTGTCAGGACTGGTCTCTATTGTACTACCATAGCTTGGATCCTCAAAAGATATAAGAAAACCCTTGATCCATACTTTGTCAGGCCCAAAACTGGATGCCCTCGAAAGCTGGAGGACCATGATGTTCAAGCTGGAGCCCACCTACTTGCTCAAACTGAGGTTTCCAATACTACTGAGCTTGCAAAGGTGGCCTTTCCTGATGTCTCTCGATAGACCATAGCATATGCTTTGAAGGAATATGGACTGATTTGCCACATTCAATGAGCTTGGTCCTACATTTCCCTGACCAATCAGAAGAAGTGCCTGATATGGGCAATCCAGTATTAGGGCTGGACTGTTGACGACTGGAAGAGGGTTGTTTTTTCTGATGAGTCCAAATTCCTTCTTTTTAAGTCTGACAGTCACCAATATGCTTGGATGAAGCCTAGACAGGCTCTAGACCCTCAATTTACAAAGAAGAACATCAAGCATAGCACGGAAAATGTGATGGTATAGGAGTGTATCACTAGATTAGGGGTAGGAAGGATTCATCATATTGAAAGAATCATGTGTGGCCCGGACTATATCAATATCCTGCAGGAGTCTTATCATGGGACCCTGAAGGATTATAAAATGAGGGTTTCAGGTCCAAGCGCTCCGATTTTCCAGCAAGATAATAATCTGAAGCACCACAGTAAGGTTGCAGAAGCATTTTTTACGAAAAAATGTATCTGTTGCTTAGACTAGCCACTATCTAGCCCTGATTTGAACATTATAGAGTATGCATGGGACCAACTGGATCATCTTGTGTATGCTTGTGATGTCTTTCCTCACAACTGGAATGAGCTATTTGCTACTCTTCAGAAGGAATGGGAGAATATCTCTCAGGACTCATTGGACCATTTATTCGAGAATATGCCATATCATATTCAGGCTGTTATTGAAGCTCGAGGTGGTAATATAAGGTATTAGAACAATTTACAGTAAGTTTGTGTACTTTTTATTCATGAACTACTTATCTTATTATGAGATGGGGCATATCTAAAAGAAATGCATATCTACTTTCACACTTCAGTCTTAATTTCACTTTTATTCTTTTAGTTTACCTCACATTCATACCATATATCCATTCTTTACTACCATAGCTACTAAATACATTTAATTTCATGTAGATTAATACTCATTTTGGCTCTGGAGGTAGATAATATCAAAGTATCACATGGGCATATAATACTTTTGGATGCCACTGTAAGAAGAATTACTGCTAGCTAGGGCTCCAGGTGGCAAAGTATAGCTTGTGCTGCATAGAAAAAAGAGGGGCCAGAGGACTGGTCTTGATGTCATATGAGGGAGGCCTAAGCCTGTTACATAAGGGAGTGGGGGCATATGAGGGAGGTCTAGGCCTGTCACATAAGGCAGGAGCCTAAGCTGTAGGCTAAGGAGGTACTAGAGCCTAGGTAGAGGGTTGAGGAGCAGATACTGGTTGAGCACCTGTTATCACTGAGTCAGCCATTCCATGGAATAGCACATAGTAGGGGGGAGACTGGTGAGCCTGGAAAAGCAAGACAATAACACTGCCTAGAGGAAGAGTGTATCAGACTGGAGGAGTCTAGTTGGGAATGAGATTTCTATACTCCAGCACTGATACAAAGTCATATAGGTAAGTAAAATGATAGGGCTTAGGAGGAGAAAGCTTGCTCTCCTTGCCCTCCATAAATGCTTTTGTCAATGTGGCTAATATTGATGAAAAGGATGTATTATCATTGTTGTTATCCTGGACCTTGGAGGGAATGGGAGTAGATGGAAGATTGGAGGAAAAAGCTTTAGGTGTAAGCCTCTCAAATAGATTGGGGAATTCTGGGAGCAAGTCTATGGGATCATCAGTCTCTATGGTAGATGAGGAAGAGGGGGTGGAAGATTGTCTACTCTAGTAATGCCCAGTAGTAGATGAGGGCATAGAATGGCTACTAGGGCCTGAAGAAGTAGGAGGATGGTTTAAGTCCTCTGATATGAAAGATAGGTATAATAAGTCTTTGTATGATACATCCAACTAACTTGACAAGGTTGGACATTGTAGCTGAGGAGTCTCAGGGACTTCTGAGAGGTCAAGGGGAGTGAATTTGTTCTTTCAATGACCCATAGTACTACAAACAACCATCCACTAAGAGAGATAATAGTAGTTGCTGGAAAAAGAAGGTATACATCTGCTCAAGTCTATAGTTGGTCAAGTGAGGCCCATTTACAGTACCAGAGGAGTGCAATACATAAATTAAAGCTAAGGCCTCATTTATTCTTGGTCTGCAAATGTCCAACTCTATCTGCTTGCAGTCTGCCCTCATGCTAGAGTTAGTCCTTAATATAGCAAAGCAGTTGTTAATGTTAGTAGTGAGGTAGTTATTAGTATCATGGAGGATAATATGAATGTGTTGGTTTATTTAGGTGGCTTATCTAGAACCCTTGGCTGAGTTGATGACTTAAGGAATGACCATTTGAACTGTCTTAAAGAATAACTAGACTGCCTCTTGTACATCAGTATATACCCAACAGAGGTAGACAATGTCTTGGGCTAATTGTAGGAGTTCTTCAAACTTCTTGGTGGGATTATTGTCTGCAAACTATTGCTTGATATCAGCAATGAGGGTATTGATAGAAGAGGAGGTGGAAACAAAAGATTGGGTGGATTAGTTAGCATCCATACTTATGCTTTGGGTCTCATAGGTATTGTTATACTGCTTAAACTCATTGATTACCCCCTTTTTTCATAGGTTTTGCTCCAGAAAACCTTCAGAGATAATCCTGCAGAGCTGACTAAGCAATCCCAAGTGCTAACTCAGCTATCCATATGTTATGCTCATTGCTATACCCTTTCCAATGCATAAAGAACTACATTCCTCAGCCTTTCCTACAGTGTTCTTGGATCTCTTCTATCTTGTATTCTTCTTCCCCACTTATTAGTTCAGGTGGTAGTGGCAGCTCAGCCTATTGGTTCATAAACTTCAGTAGCCAATATAGTATTAGTAATGCCTCATTGAATATATTATAGATAACCCATCCTTCTGGTAAGTCCAGCTGGTATACTTCCATTCCCACCTTCTTGAGTATCTTGAATAGTCCATAGCATTTGTGATCCAGCTTCTTTGTCAGCCAATTGGTTGCTATGTTTATTCCTTCAAGCCACACCTAAGTTCCCTCTTTGTAACCCCTACTTGGCATTCTCCTTTTGTTATATTGCTTTGTCATATTGTACTTCTTGTTCTCTAATAGTTCTCTGGTCCAAGACTAGCAGGCTGTGAGCCTCTTAAGAAACTTCATAATTGATGGCATTAGTGAGTTGATCATAATGTTTCCCTTCCAAGAATGCCTTCTATAATTCAGGAAGAATAGCATCTCTCCTGTGCTACTATGAACTTTGTCATTATGCTGGAACTCTGCCATAGATAGCCATTCTGCCCAATCATCCTGTGTATAGTTGACATATGCCTGCAGGGAGGTTTCTATTTCCTGGTTGATATGCTCTATCTGACCATCTGTTTGAGTTTTTGCAATCACTGGATGCTTCTAATTTTCCACCAGATAAGCTTACCCCAAAACTAGATGTCCTATTATTCTTCTCTGAAATCCCTCATCTATAGCGCACCTGTGCAATAGCACAAGATTGGTTGCAACTCAGATGTTGATGCAAGTAATTGAGGCTTGGATCATTGGTAGAGGTCATAGTGGCAATATTGTACTGATCCCAAGAATATCCTTGATCTCTCAAGGTGCTGCAGCAGACCTACCATTCAGGATTTGCAGGTGATAATTCCTGGTCAAGTTAGCCTTTTCTCTCACAATTAACAAATTACAAGGCCAATCAAAGTAGGTTGGTCTCAACCTTCACATGTCTATTTTTTTTTTTTGGCTATGGGCAACTTTGCACTGCTATTTTGCAAGCAACTCACTATAATTATATGCACACACTCACTCCTAATAACAGCACTGACCCTCATATTATTAATGGAGTTTATCCTGAAGTGTTAATGGATAGCAGCATTCAGTACTAAATTTAATGCTCAATAACTTATCACTGGTACTTGCATAAGTTCAGTGCTATCTCATTCTCAGAGAGCATTGCAATTCACAAAAAAAAGTACAAACATTTCCTAGTTGAACTATACATAAATCTCATCAACTACAGCCTCAGGATCAAAATAGATTTCTTGCTTGGCTTTCTTTGCTTCTTTCTCCACAGTATCAAATGTTATGCCCAAGTTTGGTGCATATTTCAACCAAGCATTCATCAACCAAGATGAAGTGGGAAATGTCATACCCTAGTGCAGGAGGTTGGAATCTTCATTGTCAGGCCAGGCACCTTTGAAGGCTGGTGCTGTAAATGTGCTGAGGCTGCCAGGCAATAAGAGAATTTGCTGCCACTTCAACCTTGATGTGATATATACCAAGATAAAAACAGCCACCATTATCTTTGGCACTATTTCAGGGAGGTTGTAAGTGCAGCAAGCCCACTTGTAAGACTGCCTTTTGAAGCACATAGGCCTAATTAGGAATAATTATTAAGTGATTAAAATCATCCAAAATGAATTGGACTATACCTGGCATAATTGTGTGCCATAACTCCTAGCAGGAGGGGCAAGTTGCACCTTTTGGAAGGCTGAATGACTGATTGGGAAGGTTGATCATGTAGGATCCTGTTTTATTGGCTGTACTAGCCTAAAAATATATGCATACCAGTGTGATCACATCCTGTAAGGCTCTGTTCAGCAATGAAATACTGGTTCTAGTCATGGTTTTAATGCACTTCCCACACCCTCTGATGTAGTTCCTACATAGCCAAACTTAGTTATTCCCAATAATTTTCATTGTAGTTCATAGTGAAAAAACATGGTTTCTCACTTCCAATAGCTATATGGACACTGCTAAAAATGTATTAGATGGTATAAATGTGTAATAAAGCCATATAAGATGACATACTCCATAAGATTGGACCTTTATTCTCTTCCCACCATCTGCCATTGCTATTATGCCCTTCCCTCCTCCCAACTTGTGCAGGAATCAGGTTATTGCAGCTGCAGCAATAGTCATGCATATAGTAGCCACAATTACAATGATATATTCTTCTCCACACTACTGGAAACAAGACTACCATACTTCAAAGCTTACTGGAGCTAAGTGGATAAAGGAGTTGTTGGAAGGCCATCCTGATCATATTTGGACAGAACTTGGTGTGAGACTACATGTCTTTCTAGTTCTGGAGCATGAGCTGCGTACAGTATGTGGGATTGAGGATAGCAAGCATGGTGTTACTGTGAAGGAACAACTGGGTATATTTCTCTATATGTGTGTGACTGGACTTTCAGTCCAACATGTTGGAGAAAGGTTTCAAAGGTCAAATGAGACAATATCACAGTATTTAAATCCTTCAATAAAATTCTCATGTTTGGGTCTGACTTGTATTTCAGTTACTTCTGCAAAATACTTGATGCCTTATCCTCTGGGCCATTTTACCAAAAATATGTCCAACTTCCAGGTGCAAATGGGCCTATTCCAGAATTCATTCAATCAAATCCAAAGTTCTCTTCATATTTCAATAGAGCCATTGGAGCTATAGATGGTACTCATATCAATTGTTGTCCTTCATTGGAGGATAGACAGGCTACTCATAACCAAAAAGGTGGTGTTTCACAGAACTGCCTTGTATGTGTATCCTTTTCAATGAGGTTTTTATACCTTATCAGTAGATGGGAGGGCTCTACTACTGATGTAACAATGTATTTTCAATCCCATCTGGTTGATTTATATATCCCAGAAGGGAAATACTACCTTGCTGATGCAGGTTTTGGTATTTGTGATACACTCCTTGTTCCATATCATGGAGTCTATTATCATCTTGTTGAATGGGGATGTTCTGATACTTGGTAATGTCCTATTTCACTATTTTATCACTTTAGTTATTGATGCTTTAAGTAGACCATCTAATCCAGAGGAGCTTTTCAACTTACAACATGCTTCTGCTGTTAAGGAGGCAGACTCTGGACAGGGGCAGGCCATAAGTGGACAGAGGCAGACATTTGCAGACCAAGAGGAGGTGAGGCCTTGGCTTCAACTTAGGTATTGTGCCCCTCAGGAACCATAGTGGCCTCACTTGGCTAATCTACAAGCTCATCAGACAGGAGTGGACAGAATTGGATGAAGATAGGACAGACCCAGACAGAAAGAGGGCTGTAGTAGGCAAAGGAGCAGAGGAAGAAAGTCCTAAGTTGATATTCTGACTCTGAACTATAATAGAAGTAATCTACTTATATACTAGCAGTCAGGATAGGGTCTGGGGATAGGTAGTCAAGTAACTAGTAATTGAAAGTCCTTGAAGGAATTATCAGAAACAGGTGAGGGCTGAAACTATAGTGAAACTACAGTGAATTTCAAAGTGAGGAGTGTCTGTATGGCATCCAGACAACCAGGGGTAGCAAAACAATCAAAATAGTGGAAGGTCTGGATTTGGGGAGAGATGATCATTGATGGGATAGGGGGATGAAACCTGCATGAAGGAATTGGTTATTGGACTCTTGATGGAGACTGGGCAGAGGGGTAGTCTGGAGGAATAAGCTTGCAAGAGGGTGTCTGATTGGATCAGGAGGTGAACTGGCTAGTCTGGGCCCACAGAAGATGCCTTGTAACCAGGGCTCAAAAGCTTAATGGACATGAAGCAGAGTCTATAACATCTGCATAGAATATTGTTGAACAGGTCTTTGGTATAATAAAGAAGAGATGGGGAATATTGACTTGACCTCCACAGTTCAAGATGCTAATACAGGTCAAAGTTCCTCCTGCATTAGCAGCACTTCACAATGTTATCATGGAGTATGATCCCAGTGACATTGATGAGAAACTTAGTAGTGACTTTGAAAATGATCTTGACCCAAACCCAGGTCAAGTCAGAGATAGGATTGATGTTGGACAGTTATCACAGGGTGTAGTCACACAGTTAGAAAGGGTTAGGACAACACAGAAGCAGGATCAGATTGCAGACACAATGTGGAGGGATTACATAGAGGAATTATGGCAACAAGAGGAAGACTAGGATAGGAATGTGGCCTAAAAAGAGTGAAGTAGGCTGGAAATGAAGTAAACAACAAATGATAATATGTAACTACAAATCAAGCTGCTTATGGACCCACTCCTTATAAATATCAACATCTTCAAGAATTGTGTAAACATCAAAAGCACTAGGATCTTTACAAAGATAGTCAATAAATGTCACCATCTGTGATAAAGAAAGCTACTGTTCTTGGGCAACAGCAGCTGTGATGGCATGAGTCTGGCATAGGGGTATAGGAGGTAGTGCTGGAGGTGGTAGTGCAAGAGCTGCAGTAATGGCAATACCAAAAGTTGAAAGAGTATTAGATACACTCATCAGAGCATCACTGTATGTTATGCATAGATGTTTTGGAGATAGATGGGGAGGGGGAGTAGTGCAAGCTTGTTTGCAAGCAAAAGTTGATGATAACTGTACATTAATTAGTATGAGAAATATAAATATAAAGAAATACTCACTTCTTCATGGTCAGATGTATGTTCAACCTCTGGTGGTGTTGGGCTTGAAGGATTGGGTGTTTCAAAAGAAGTGAAAGGTATTGGTGGAGTAGAAGGAGTGGAAGGAGTAGAAGGAGTGAGAGAAGAGGGAATAAAAGGAGTGGAAGATGGGTAGAATACATGAGTACCCTTGGCCTTTGAAGGTATAAGGAGCTCAATACATTGAAGAAATGGCCAGCCTTTATTGTGGAATGGTTTAGCCTTTGGATGCTTACAGACATATTCATCCCATGACCCAGCAGTCTCTGGAGTAATGCTAGCACCAGTTTCATTGCTCCAGGTCCAGCCAGAGACAGCCTTGATGTCCTGGATGGTATAGAATATCTTCTGCATCTATAACATCATTAGGGCACAAAATAAATCAACAAGAAAAAATAGACTCACAGCCTGCCATTTATTCTGTAACATCTTTGCTGTCTTCGGAGCACCCTCCTTGTGCAAGGGAGCAACTATGCTGAGGGCTTGCTGAAAGATCTGGGCCCGAAAATTGCCTCCATCACCAGCAGTTGATCTCTGCTGGACAAGGAAGTCAATGAAGGTGTCCAGATGGCATTGACCATGGTGGAGGGCAAAGGGGAAAGGGTGCTGGGTGGCGTTGCACACCCTCACGATATATTATAGTATTATAGAGCTTGTACATGAGGCGACAACGTGCAGTGAACTAATTAATGCCCGAATAAGTTGGATTTGGCTATGTGGGAACCACATCAGAGGGTGGGGGAATTGCATCAAAACCACGACCAGAACCGGCATTTTGTTGCCGAACAGAGCCTAAAGAAGCTCCCTAAAGGCAAGCGTACGCGTTTCGTGGGCAGCAAGCTGAATATGGTGCCAGTCAAGGGAACGAGCTTCTTGAGCGTTAATTGCGACATCTGCCCGGGAGTTTTGAGCATGGAGGGTGTGGTGTAGGTGGGGGGGGGGGGGGGGGTTAATCGCCCGTCGTGACGAGCTCCATAGAACGCGAATAGTAATCGTTCAACGCGGCATATCGCAGGAGCCCAAAGCTATCCGGGTGAGGATACGGCGCTCAAATACTTATTTAGTAATTTGGTCCATGGAAAATATAAGGTGGACAGAAGAAACAAGGAACGTCGCCTGGATCTCGAAATTAAACCCGAGTTTTTGCCCCCACATTAATCTAATTTTGCCGTTTAGGCATCCACTGCCAAAGTCTCATCAGTCCACGGAAATCATGGAGATGTCTTTTCCTTCGGGGATATGGTATCTATCATGATCTAAAGAATGTAGAGCATGGAGATGCGTGCAAGCCCATGGCAGCTTTGAGTGGTCTGTATTGACTATTGAATATTGTACTAGGGGGAGGGCACATGGAAGGCGAATGACGAATAGGGGTATGCAGGTGTACGCCTAGATGGAAGGTCGTGTACTCATCTGGATCTTGCGGACCGCGGCCCGCTCCCCTCCATACCTATATCCCCACAATGAAACCCCCATCCACGAAGGCCCAAACCACAAACCCCACCACAACCAACTGACCAAATGAGCACCCCATCCCAAGTCCTCGACGCACTTTCCTCCTCCCACCTCATCCCAGACATCCTTCCCCCAAATGTCAAAGAAACATTCACCCCTACCGTCCTCTTCACCCTCATCTGGCCTTCCACCTCTGAAACCGTCCTCGGAAACGAGATTCCCCTCCCCAACGTCCTCGAAGAGCCCAATGTCAAGATTATGCCACTAAACGTGCCTAATATACCGGGAGAGGTCAAGTATACGCTTGTGATGACAGATCCGGATGCGCCGAGTAGAGCTGAACCAAAGTATAGGCAGTGGAGACATTGGGTGGTATGTTGAGGGGTTTGTTTTGTTCTGGGTGGGGGGATCGTTGATGTGCTGTGTAGGTGACGGGACTGCAAATCCCGAATGTTCAGTCCGGTGCTGCGGATGTTGGGTATGCGTTAAAGACTAAGCCTGCGACGACTCCGTACCGAGCACCAGGTCCTCCTCCTGGCAGTGGCCTTCACCGTTATAGTGAGTACCCAATGGTCGATGTGTGCGCGCATAACTGATTATGTATGTGCGAAATGTAGCTTTCTTGTTGTTTGAGGAACCGGAAGGAGGGGTGACGATCCCACAAGGTGCTGTCGAATATGGGACGACATTGGAAGAGCGAAGGAGCTGGAATGCAATCAAGTTTGCTGATCAGTACGGGCTCAAGCTCGTCGGAGCCAATTTCTTCTTGTGCCAGCAGTAAAAAAGATAACACGGGCAGTTTGGTATTACACGCCAAAATACGACAAAAGGATCGTCATACCGGTATCACTGTTTACCTCCTGTAGTCTTCTCCTTCTCTTTTCTCTCCTGTGCAGCTTTCGCTTCTCTTGCCAATTCTTCACTAATACCATATCCATCCTTATCCAATGCCTCACCGAGCGTTAGGATAATGGGTTGAGCTTTGGTCCAAAAGTCTTGCCATTTGCCCCCCGAGTCAATGACATCACCGGTGGGAGGTGCCGTGTTTTGCTCCACTTCTTGTAGGTGGACATCACACAGTGGTACCAATGCATCAGCAAGGGCAAATATCTGGGAATGCTTGGAGCGAAGGTCGGCAGATTGAGGAACGGAAATAATGTCGTTTGTGATTGTTTTTGTCAGAACGGCAATAGCATGTCGAGCGCGTCCAATTTCGGATTCGGTTGAGACGGGTGCGGAGGTGAAGGCCTATATATGTATGCTTTTAGTGGAGCAAAAAGGATACGGCTAAACGAACAAGCTCAAAACTCACGAGGAGGAATTGTTGAGTGGCCACTTCGGCCTCTTTGATGTCATTGCTGAGAGGGCGCCCGAGATAGAGAATGATATGGAATAAGAGCGAGTATGCGCGCCGAAGTCTGTCCTCGAAAGCTGGTGGAGTTGAGGGGAGCCATGGAGCCTTGGCGGCGGATTCGAGGAAGTCTATCCAGAGAATATCTTGTGGGTTCTCAGGTTGTTCAGAAGAGGGTTTTGCGGAATCATCATTCGCAGATGTTGTGTATTGACGGGCATACGGAGGTCCCAGACGTGGAGTGGGGACTATTTGAACCTTTGGGAGTGTACCGGTTTGGTACAGGCCGAGGATGCGGGTTGGGTGAACTATCTTGTTCAGTTAATTTGGTGGAATTTTGGCTTTTGCAGGGTTAGAATAGCTCACCCCGCTTTTCGTTGTTGTCGAGACTATCCTCGTGGTCCTAGTCGCTCGTTGAATGTGTCTGAACATGGCCGCCGGATACGACTTGGCGTTGCGAACACGGAAGTTCACAACGTCATGCGTGATGCGCCACGTGATTGGTTTCACATAACTTCATCTCTTCCCTCTTCCCGTGTCGGCTTCGACAGCCTCTCGGAGTTCTCGGACGTTCTGGACAGGCAACAGTCAAAGGCGATCCTCGCTTTGTGGCCTTTGGAGACTAACCACGTGGACTTGGCTCCACGACATATGCACAGTCGCCGAAAACACGTATTTCGTTATCCAATCAACACCACCGGCTTTCCCACTTCAGTGACCAGTGATTACTCGCTCGCGGCTCCTCGTTTCTATTCTTTTTCGTGATTGACCCAAGATACACGAAACAACTTCTATTTTCCCCTGCTTGCGTGGCATATCGGTGGCTTAAACCCAGTTTCACACGGATGCTGATAGTCCGTCCTGATAACAAGCACTGGCGCAACGTTTATTCCTCAGCTGACCACCTCCGTTCCTCCCGTAAACTGTCTGTCTTCCGTTCTGTAAAGGCACTTGTCCTCTCTCGTCTTCTTTCAGCGAATGACATCAGTGGTCAGTTGTTCAACAGGCGAGTTCTAGCCAGAGCCCAAGTATGTACCCACGACGTCAAGTGACCTCCCCGTCGATCACTTACCTACCGGAGAATCACCTCTCGAGTTTCTTAACCTCTTCGGATATATTTGGAGCGAATATGTGCGATAGTTCCCGTGGGGTTTGATCTTCTAAACGCTGGCGCGTATCATGTTACTCGTTTTCCGCGTGGCTAGTTGCGACTTCAATTCAGAAGGAACAAGTTGCTGAGTATATTCTGCATATGTTAGAGGGCCCATGATTTAGGTCATACGTCATCAGAAGGCAGCCGGGTTCACTTGAAAATCGGTGGCATGCGATTCGACTCCTCAATTAAGTACTGTTATCCTTGAATGTGTACTTTTGCTGGAACTCCCATGCAACGTTGCACCGGAACCCAGCTTCTGTTTCTAGGAAAGACGAGAGACATATAACGCGACCTTCCCAATGTCCTGGAACACCAGAATACACTTGTTGTACTCGTCGGCTCACAAGAGTCGATAATGAAGTGGTCAACCCTCCTTTTTCTCGCCTCCCTGGCGTTCGCAGCACCAACACCTTTCAATGCGACTTTCAATAAACGAGCGCCAAGCGGTTCGAAAACCGTCATAATTCAGATGTTCGAATGGAACTGGGACTCGATCGCGGCCGAGTGTACCAACTTCATTGGACCGAATGGATACGGTTTCGTGCAAGGTAATCCACCACTCAAACAGTGTAACATCCCCAACACGACTCTGATCATAAGATTACAGTGAGTCCTCCACCAGAGCATGTGTCAGGATCGCAATGGTGGACAGACTATCAACCCGTCTCCTACAACCTCATTTCCAAACGAGGGGACCGATCCCAGTTCCAAAAGTTCGTCTTCGTCTCACTGCCACTCTCTCAGCTCCCTAACCAAGATGCTGACCCTACTTTTCCCCTCTCCTAGCATGGTGAATGCATGCCACCAAGCTGGAGTGGGGGTTATCGCAGGTTAGACCCCACTCGAAGTTTCTCTGAACAAGCCCAAATTAGGGCGCCTAACCCCGTTATTTAAATCACCTTACAGACACGCTTTTCAATCACATGGCTGGATCAGATTCTGGGACAGGCGTAGGCGGAAGCTCATTCACTCATTATGATTATCCAGGAATCTACCAGACTCAGGATTTCCATCACTGTGGACTTGAACCCGGTGACGATATAGTGAACTATGGGAACAGAGTAGAGGTGCAGACGTGTGAACTTGATAACCTTGCTGAGTGAGTCCCCCTCTCATTCCGTTATGTTTTAATAAGATTTAGGTTGTACTGAAAGATGAGTGTTGGTGTCATAAAGTCTCGCTACCGATACGGAATATGTGAGAGGCCGACTTGCACAATATGGGAATGATCTGTTGTCGCTTGGTGTTGATGGTTTCCGGCTGGATGCTGCTAAACGTACGTACGATTCCATTCCTGGCTATCGTTGTATGTGAAACCAAACCAAGGTGACTTGCACAGACATCCCTGCTGACGATATCTCGAATATCTTGGGTAGGCTATCCAGGAAACCTTATATCACACAGGAAGTCATCTTTGGTGCTGGTGAGCCCATCCAACCTTCGGAGTATGTTGGAAATGGTGATGTGCAGGAGTAAGTGATTTCACCAAATGCCAACCCGGCGCAGACTTCTTACACCTCCAAAAGGTTCCGTTACACCACTGCATTAAGAGACGCATTTTCCGGAGGAGGTATTTCCAACCTCCAAGACCTGGATAACCAAGGCTGGGTCTCCGGCAGCCAAGCCAACGTCTTTGTAGCCAACCACGATACTGAGCGTGTACGTCCCCCTCCTCCTCCTACCTTCCTCCAACTCCACACACTCACTTAGGCGACCGCCTCATCCAGAACGGCGGCTCGCTCAGATACGACTCTCCCTCAAACACTTATATCACCGCGACGATTTTCTCCCTCGCTCACCCATACGGAACACCCACAATCATATCAAGCTACACCATCTCCAACAACGACGATGGTGCCCCCAACAACGGTACGTCTCCTCGACCTTCTCCCAAAACCCGAACCCAAATGTAAATTAACCCATCACGCATTCCAGGCACAGGCACTTGCAGCACCACGGGTGGAGCAAATGGTTGGTTATGTCAACACCGGTTTATAGCTATCACAGGCATGGTAGGGTTCCACAACAATGTCGGTTCTGCACCCATCACCAATTGGATCTCACCGCAATCCCAACAAATCGCTTTTGGTCGGGGCTCGTTGGGGTTTGTTGTGATTAATAATGCGGACTCGGCTTGGAGTTCGACGTTTATGACGTCTTTGCCTGATGGGACGTATTGTGATGTGATTAGTGGGAAGAGTAGTGGAGGGTCTTGTACCGGCTCTTCGTGAGTTTCGATTTTTTTTCCCGAGTGGTTTGATGTGATTGTCGTTGTTGGTGTGTGCTTGGTGTAGGTTTACGGTTTCGGGAGGCGAGTTTACGGCGACTGTTCGAGCTAGAGATGCTCTTGCGATTCACACTGGAGCAAAGGGAAGTGGAAATAGCAGTGGAGGAGGAGGAGGAAGTGTCGCTGTCAGTTTTGAGGAGACTGCTGAAACGGTGTTTGGAGAAAATATATTCCTCGTTGGAAGTATCTCCCAACTAGGATCTTGGAATCCTGACTCGTCGGTTTGTGATCCTTTTTAAGTCTCAAATGTGTAAATTCACTGACGGTGGCGGTTGGGTTTCGACAGATTGCGTTGTCCTCTGCGAGTTATCCCGTCTGGAAGACCACTGTCAATCTACCCCCGAACACGTCATTTGAGTACAAATTCATTAGGAAGGAGTCAGATGGATCTGTGAGTTTACGCATCATTGCCGCAAAACTTTGGCTAGTGTTAATGACCGACGAATAGGTTGTTTGGGAGTCAGACCCGAACAGACAAGCAACGACCTCCGCGTCAGGAACGCAGACAATCACAACAACCTGGCGATAATGGAGAACAGAATGTTCGGATAAGCACATGCGCCGAGACAATGGGCTACAACTTGTTAAGTAAATCGGATTTTGTAAATGAGCGTAGGTATGCAAGAATGCCAGCCGGTTACTTGGATAGTAAAAAAGATTCGGATACGGGGAATCGAACCTCCGCGCTATCGCGTGAGAGACAATAATGTTAGCCATCCTAGTTTCCTTTCCCAAGGATATGCAAATAGCTTTTACGCTATGATGGGAGATTGTGGGTATTAGAAAAAAAGAAGGGATATTCTGGTGTACCAAGGCTCCCAGACACAACATCAACCACTAATTTCAAGTTGATTGCTATTCTGTTGATCATTGCGCTTATCAAGATTGGGGGGAAAGCATGGAACCTCGCCCTACACCTACAGAAGCAGAAAATTTAGGGGAGACCATTGCTCCAAGAATAAGCGGTAAAATAGTCTTTTAGATAATGAGAAAAGAAAGATACGAGACTGGAGTTGAAATCATGTCTCTTGAGAATGTGTTCAATTTCAAGAAGTGAGTGTCCTAAATTATAATCCACATTCGACGCTGGAGGCTAGCCACTGACTTTACTCCTTTAGTCACTGCGACGTCTACCCGATTAATGGTGGTAATACCACCTTCCACTTCTGTAAATACTACATCCAGCCTCCATTGGCCTGTCACTAACCATTCTGGAAATTCTTCAGCAATGTTAGCGGTCCACAGTCCCAGACCACGCCTCAGGACCGGAAGGATCTCTGCCCCCCATGTACAATGAACTCGACCCCGAACACCAGTAATCGGGTTTTGAACGGTGATACCTGCTGTCCCATGTATATATGATGTCGTGTGTTTCACTCATGTGTAATAGAAGCAGGAATGTGAGGTTATTCCTTTATCAGCTTCGAGATGCCACAAATCATGATGATGCGAGCATTCCAACATCCGCACCGCGCCCGCACCATCTCGGTCCAGGGTCGAGCAAGTTTCGGATTTACCCATATCAAGGCAGGTGGTCACACTCTAAAAGCAGGAATCAACAAGGGCTTACCAACCATCAAGTTCGTGTGCCCTTAGTAGCACTGGGGAAAGCGTCATCAGAAAGTCTTGTTCCTGAGATGATAAGTCCCTAGGACGCATCATAATTGGGCTTCAGGGAAGAGCTCAAGTCCGTCTTACCTGCGGGGTCCATGAATGACTGCTAGAAAAGTCATACCGGTAACTGTTGAGCTTATGTGCATATGCACCGCCGAGATGTTGTATCATCACTCACGACGATCTTGATATCAGGAGTAGATGGATCTGGGGTGAATGTCGCTTGGACCTCCCAGACATTGCTGTTCATTGGTGTTTTCAATACTATGAATACAGGAAGGAGCAAATGTTCGTAATCAACTCGAGGAAAATCGTTGACCGAATTCCAGATAAGATAGTGATTTAGAGTGTAAGGACTATAACTTATACGCAAGAAGCTGCTTCGAACTTGACACCCCAAAACCCTAATCTAACCCCTCTATCTAGATAATGGGACATTGAGCTGAGAGATGAGGTTCTCTACAGCCGATCAAAATTTGTGCGGCTCAGAACCGAGTAGTGATGGCCTCCGTGTGGGGTCCTCCGAATAGATGATCACTGTTTCAGGCGTCAAAAGGAATTGAGTCCTTCCTTATCCTGCAACTCTCTTATGACATTAACGTCAACACTGAATGTGTCACGCCGGCGGGAAAAGCAGGCACCAGGATACATCACACGAATATGACGAGAGTGTGATTAGAATAGAATTGGCCAGAATGGAACTGTCGATGTTGCGGGCGGAGGTGCTGGTAGACTATACAATCTCCAAACGGCGAAGTTGTTATTTCCACCGTCCCTTTGTTCTCTTGTCTAACTTACGTAGAAAGGATACTTCTCCTTGCCAAACTCAAGCGGATCCATTGAAAAGTAGATTCTATGCAGGTTCCTAAGTACTTTCCTCCGCCACTGTTTTCGCTGGGTCGAAGTCACACTGGAAGTTATCCTGCGCGGTCACATACACTGAGATACAGGCATACGCGCCCGTGAGTATGCAAACCCAACTGTCTGGTTCGGAGACAGGAGACAGATATGACAACCACACAGCCATGCTTCGATAGCATTACATCCAGAGATAATCACAATGTCGCCTGACCCTATGGGCGCGTCCAACGGAAACTGACAAGACCACCGCCGAGTCGGAAGCGTGCTGAGAAAGAGCTCACAACTGTCTCTTCTTCTCGAAAATCCCGTAAGCGCCTCATGGAATAGCGCCTTCCTGGCACAATTGGCGCTTGGGATTAGATCTGATCTGATGAGCCACAAGGAGAGATCGACGCTCTTAATGCCTTGCAGTCCCTTAGCCCTTAGGGCCCGCCATAGGTGGCATCTAAGGTCTAGCTCAACAGTTCCAGACTTGGATATGCAACTCGCCAAACAGCCCCCCTGAATTCCGTCTAGCCCGTTGGTTTCACGTTTATACTTGTCAAGTACCTGAAGATTTACATTCATGGACGAAGGTGTTCCTCAGTCCCTGAGTGAATTAACGGCTTTACTGGACTCAGGATTGATTCAGGTCATTGCACAAGTGGGGAAAGTGGGGATATACATAAGCCGGCGGTTTGTGTTTCAATTTAGATGGTATCACATCATGGTCGTTGACCAACTCCCTGGAGTTACTTTGGGTGAATGCAGCACCCCTTGGCTTTCCGCGCCACTTGAAAGCGATCAAGCTTGTCGCGTCGTACGTCACTTGATATAGACATGGGAACTCAAAGAATGGAAGATTTTCTGACTTTTTGGGTCATTGGGTAGACCAGGCATCTTGAAACACAATGAAACATAAGCTTAAACCGCACGTATCTGGGTTGGTTCTGGCGAGTGCGAATCGGGGTGGACTCGCCTCCCTAACACCAGGCTTTGTCAAGTGTATACACCCGCGTAACAGTTCTCTGATAGTCCCATTTTCACCCTCTGTTCCTATATTGGTCATCATGTTGCCTCAAGCTTGTTGGATACCAGGCTCAACTTTTCCGTTATCAGCCAGCAAAAGTTTACGTTTCATAGCAAGCAAGTTAGATATATACATGAGATGACAAAACTCGGCATAAAATGATAAAGCGAAACAGCGAAATACAGGAGAGAGGCCACCTGATAGAACCCTGTCACGCTGAGGCACGAGTGCAAAAAAACACAACGTTATACATAGACAAGAAATTATGGACAGCAGCACGGAAGCAAGACACAAAGGATCGCGAGTATAGGATATTAGTGAAGAAGAAAAGGAACAAGTGAGAACAAATGGCAATCAAGTTTCGTCAAAATTATATTAGTTGTCATCGCCAACACATAAAGCAATCATCAAGATCGTAAAAAGTCGTGAAGAGAAGATGGGCATTCAATGCGGTTATGTAACAGAAGCAATGGCGATGGCGAGCTGTGTCTTGGAAGGCATGCAGAACTGTCAGTAAGAACAGTGACATAGAGAGGGACCATAGCATAGAGGCGCTTCCAGAGCATCGAGTTCAAAGAAGGGGGCATAATGAAGTCACAATCATAGTAACTCAGAGGTTGGTATATCATCGCTGGCTTACACTCGGATAGGGTGTTGGGTTTTCCTGGCGGTTGAAGCAGGTGTAAGTCGTCCCTTGGGTCTGGGTCGACTGAGCCTTAGGCTGTCTCCTGGTCTGTAATAAAGTCAGTATCAGTGGGGTATAATGCAACACGGATTGACTCACGTCTTGATACTCCCTATCCCGTTCACATTCTCCTTCTGGTTCGTCGACATTGTACTTGCTCCCGAACTCAACTTGCCGCCACCGCCATTAACTGGTTCTGTGGATCCCTTGGGTCCTGTATTTCTCTTGGTCCAGCCTAACGCCGTCCTCCTCGCGTTAGAGCCCACTCGTGGTCTGATCATCCCGTCCGCGTTCTTCTTCGGATCCGGCTTGCTAGTATTCTCAACATTGAGCGCACACGTCGAAAGGGATTTAATGGAATCTAGGGCAGCAGCCGGAACATTGGTGTTCTTGTTCAAGAGTGCCTGCTGTAGCATCGGCGTGGTAAATGAACGGGGTGGAACGTTGAGAGTGGGTGACGGATGAGTGACTTCGGGTGAGCTCATTACTTTGGAGGGGCGGCTATGAGGATAAGGTGATGGACGGGAGTCTTTGCGCGAGCGCATACGACGAGGCCGAAGTTCGGACGGGAGAGGACCATAAGTCTGAACAGAATGCTCTAAGAGTGCCTTCATGCCTTCAGGGTGATGCGGAGGTTGAAAGGCTAGTGATGTGGGAATTAACATACAGATAGGAAAACGGACTAAGGCTACTCACATTGAACAGCAAAGATGGAGAATGGGGTGTCCGACCAGATTCGCTTGCTCTCGGTAACAGTGCTCCGTATTTCATCCTGCAAGGCGTAGTACCTCCTCAACGCGATAATGCCTCTTTCATCATCCCAAAAAGACATTGATTCCTCCGGGTTGGAATGGACCGATGCCGTGTCACTTTCGACGATAAAGACAGGCTGTGGCTGGGTGGGACTGCTGGTCTTCTCGGTCATCGCAGGAGACGCAACCACACTTGGCACTTCCTCTTCGATAGTCTCATAGACCGAGCCGGATTGTGAAGCACGGACGTGCGAGTATCGGCGTCGATGACTGTGACCACGAGCGCGGGCGCGAGCTCGAGCGTGTTGGAGAGTTGAAACCGGGTAAGTAGAGTTGGAAAGTATGGCGTTAATCTCCGAGAGGTCAATGCTGGACATAGAACTGCCAGAGACTGAGGATCCATCTGATGCCGAGAGTGGTGGGGTGTCTCCACCAGAGCTTGAAGTGCAGGTGCTCGAACGGGATCGCGAGGCTGGAGGGGGGCGGGTGAAGACGGGAACAGGACGGACTGAACTGATGTTAGGGAGGGAAACTATGCGTAAAGTAACACTTACATGAAATCGAAGTATCTTCGCCTGCCCCAACGAAGCAGCTATCCTCCAGATTGGGCCTTTCTAGCAATTCCCGTTGATCTTGAATCATACCCTCCGACCCGGATTGGAGTGCGATCGATGGTTTCTCAACAATCCTAGCCTTGTTTGGAGATTCATAGTCAGAATCACCTTGGACGCCTTGGAATATCGCGTGTTTCCGCTTCTCAACACGGGCGCACGGCGAAGCCTCCATTATTGACCCCATCGAGCGACGTCGAACATAGCCACCACCGAGCATCTGGAGGAAGTGAAAATGAGTCAAAGATCATTCGTAAGGAGGGAACATACCGTAATCATGGTATCGTCGTCCTTGGGAGGGCTACGGATGCTGTTCATGCTCATGATCGACAGAGGCCGGAATTGATGAGGCAAAACCCCAGGTTGAATGCGAGAGTCATCAACGCAGCCAAAGACCGAATCCTCCGAGAAGACAGATGTGCGCTGCCCAGTCTTGTCAAATATGGAATCGGACACTTCGAAAGAAACCCTTCTGTCATCGTCCATAATTGAGTCGTAGGTTGATTGTTGAGATGTCTGTGCAGAGAACGAAACTGAGCCCTTGGTGCTTTCAGGAGAAGCCGAAATAGAAGCAAGGGGCATTGCGTGGTCGACCGTCTCAAACATTTTGTCACCGATGCCGGGTCGTCCTAGTCGCATTGCTGAAAAGTCGCTCATGATTGAATCAATAGAGTTGTTGAACTGGTGGCTGGATCTCCATGCAGAACGAGAGCTGATGCTAGCACTGGAACCACTTCGACGGTGAGTGCCAAAGCTTCGGTTATACAGGCTTACGGGCGGTGCTTGTGAAGAAATGGAGTAGTTGGACTCAGGTCGACGATGACCGATGGGGGCATGGAAATAGAAACTAGAAGCATCACTATCAACTCTTCTTCTTCTAGAGGGATGTTTAAGGAAGGAGAAGGTGTCATCAATGGAGAATGACATAGTTGAAAGGTTCTCTGAAGACGGGCGCTCTTGCAAACTCGGCAAGCCGAAATCGAAGGGATCGGGAACACCGGGGTTGATGACACGACCATAAGATGAGACTGAGGAGATACTGAGAATTGAATCATGGCCCCGACGATTGCTACGACAGTTGTTAGAAGCAGGAGGATAGAACGCCGGACGGTTGGGGTTGAATTCGAATCCACGGCGAACTTCCTCGAACGAATCAAATCCAGTGAAGCTAGTGATAGAAGAGGCTTGTGAGTGCCTGTAGATGGAGTTCCTCGCCTGAAGGAGATGTTGGCCAGCATCAGAGGCAACACGTGGACGGGGTTGAGGAGCGTCCGAGACCTTGGCCAAGATCGACTGGAAGAGAGAATCATCTTCAAGAGGCTGGGGGGACGAGGGGGACGAGAGTGATCGAACATGAGAGAGGGGAGGGATGATGTCAGAAAGTGTTAGTGGTTCCTCCTTTCTGTACTGCTCGGAAGGCTCTGGACGGGGGAGACCGCCAAACCTGAAGGAGGTGTTGAGTTCACCATCGGAAGCGCGCGAGTTGTTGGAGAGGGACGCATTGGATACCTCAGATGGATCGGCGCTGACGATGACGCGATGAGGGCTATCGGCGGAATCTGCATCCGGGCTTGAGCTAAACAGGTTGGTGAGCTCTTGAATATCCACAATCCTGGACACGTTCTCGACGTTCAACCGTGAGGTGGAATCCTTCTCGGCAGTCTCCTCGCACTTGGTGGATTGCATGTTGAAAAGGCTCGGTTCCTTGACGTCCACCAATCTCGACACCTCGTAGATATCAAATGCCTCCGGTTCATCATCTTCCTGGTCTACGATATTGCCCTGCGACTGCCCTTCCAGGATGACAGATTTGTCCGCCGAATCTTCACTAGCACTCAGTTTCGAGAAGTCGAGCGACACCTTGCTCGAAACACCCCTCATATCCAAATTCAATGGGAGGGGCGGGACTGGAGGCACCTCAACGCTCAGCAATCCGCCAAAACCACACCTCAGATCCACCTTTGCGGGCGTCCTGAAGGCATTCTCGAGCTGCTCAACAAAGCTACGGCGATCCGAGGCTCCAGATTCGTTCAATCTCTGCAATTCTCCCGTGAAGTCGAAGCTCTTCTTCGTATCAGCATCAACATCAAACTCTGCATCAGCATGCTCGGCATCTTCGATCTCTCCTTCAACGCCATCGTCGCTAGTCAAAGAAGCATGGAAGATAGGTGCGTCCATGATCCCGGGTGGCATTTGCGCAACTTCGAGGGGAATCGTAGAACGTGGGCGCTCGACCTCGTCATCCTCTTCGTCATCTTCATGGATAAGCCTCTTGTTGAAATCGAATGTGTCATCGTCCTCGCCGCGGTCAGAATTGGCCTTCAGAATAAACTGCAACTCATCAGGGATATCGGAATCAGGATCGGACGCGTCAGGCTCAGGAACAGCATAACAGGATACATCGGAGCCCCCTAAAGTGGCTGGCATTCTTCTCCTCTTCTTCTCCCCACCAGGGGTAGGCGTGCCATTTGTTAAAGAAACAGTATTGTTCATGTTCGGGCTAGAACCTGAGCAGGAGCCCCTATCGGGAGGGAAGCTTGTATCACCCATCGAAACATCAGTGGGAACGGGAAGCAAGGAACACCGTTTCCTCAGGAAGGCACTTGCCCTTCGACTAAGGGACGCAGGTGGGGAGATGGAGCCCTTGGCAGCGTTTGTCTTGGGGACGTCAGGAGAAGTACCAAAGATCGAAGAAGCGGAAGGCTTGAGGGTGGCCTTCCCATCGAAGGCATCGGGGACCCTCAGCGTGCGAGCCTTGGGAGGCCGAAGCGGATGGAATACGGGCGCAGGCTCTGGTTCGGGCCCGGGCGTCATCGGACGTTTATGGCCCTTCTTCCAGGTGCCATTCTTCGAGGGAGTGTCCTTCGGCAAGAGATTCTCCTTCTCACTCTCCTTTGGGGATTTCCGTTCCTTCGCCGGGGACAACTGCTGTAATAGCACAGGCCAGGGAGCAATCTGCTGACCAATGCCGACCTCACTTGGCCTCTTCTTAATGGTCGCGTCATTGGCAGTGTTGTTCGCAAAGACGGGAGTAGCGAAGGTTTTGGTCGCGTTGCCTCTCGACTGGGCATAGGGTCGAAGCGAAGTAATGGAAGCAACACTGCTACGCAAGCCAAGACTCTTCGGGCTGCTATTATGGAGAGTAGAAGGGCTCTTGTTCCTGAGAGGGCTATCATGACCGAGGCGCGGTTTCTTGAGAGGACCCCCATCCAGGTCAGCACGCGAGCGAGCTGAATCAAGAATGTCAGCAGGGAGAGGCGAAGGACGAAGCGGGGTGATGTCAGGGGTGGTGGGGGTAGCCTCAAGGTCTAGGTTATTGATGAGCTGCGCGAGGTCATTCGTCGCGGCATCAAGAATAGAGAGGACACCTAGAAAAGAAGTTATAAGTAATTTGCGTGGGGCTAACCAGGGACCTTTCACCAACCTTCTTCATCTTCATATACAGCGCGGGGGCGTGCCCTACCGAGCATCTGCTCCGACATCGGCCTAACACGCTGCTTCTTGACAGGGGTCGTATCGGGTACCTCATCCCTTTTCTCACCCTCTTTCAAAATGCCCCCATAAACCAATGAGTCATGAATCTCTTCTGTATCGTCGCCATGGCCATCTGCAGTCGCCTCCTCAATCGTGACGATAGGGAAGGCTGTGCTGACCCGCTTCTGTATCTCCTCTTGGTCGACACCCATGTCACTATGTCCTTGGCTCGAGGCCACCTCCGGGAACACATCCGCAATTGATATTCTCCTCCTTCCCTCAATCAACTTATCCTTTCCTTCATCCTTCTCTTTCTCCTTTATCCTCTTCCTCTTCTCCTTCTTCTCCTTCTGAATCTCCCTCTTGTCACTCTGCAAACCTTCCTCATCCCACTTGATACTTCCACGACTCTCACGAGTGGAGGCCGACGCGCCAGAGCTCGAAGCCATGGAAATGGGCCTCAAAGACGAGGCAGTGCTTATAGTAGAGCCCATGCGCTCCTTGGCTCGCGTACCGACACCCTCAACAGCTAGGCGGTTTGGCTGAGGAAAAATTGACGACGCTGTGGACCCACTGCGGACAGACGGTAAACGCATCGATGAAGCCAGGCCAATTCCGAGCCCCAGAATAGAATGCTTCTTCTTACCCAACGTTTGTGAGGAATGCTTGCGAGTCGGCTCCGGACTAGTAAGTGCGCCAGCCTCGAAACTGGATGTAGAAAGGCGGAAGGTGCCCTGGTTGTCCTTATTGTCCTTATCCTCCTTTCTCTCCTTCTTCTCCTTCTTCTCCTTCTTCTCCTTCTTCTCCTTCTTCTCCTTCTTCTCCTTCTTCTCCTTCTTCTCCTTCTTCTCCTTCTCCTTGTCCTTCCTCTTGTCTCGGATAGTACCATCCCGATTCTCCTTCTTCTCCTTGCGCTCTTTCTTCTCCTTCTTCTCCCTCTTTTCTTTCTTCTCCCTAACAGTGCCGTCCTTTGCACCGCCCTCGTTTGTACCCATTTGTGCCCAGCTTCCCATACGAGCCAAGGACCTGACGGAGCGGATGGCGCGAAGGGCGATAGAACCTTGCTCCTTCGCGTTTGTAGCAACATTAGGAGGAGCAAGGAAGCCACTGAGGGTTGGAGCGGGGGTTCCTGAGCGCGATGGAACAGGTGAAGGGTCGCGACAAGCCTCCTTCAGAGACTCAGGCGTAAACGAGCGTCGAGGATGAGCCGAGAGACGGGAAGGTTGCTCAGGCTCAGAGGTAGTAGAGGCTTTCACGTTCGAGAGGCCCATATTTACGGGCGTGTTGAGAAGAATACCAGAGTCTAAAGAGTTGAAACGGACCCGACTATCCTGATTGTGCTTGAGAGGTTCGGGCGCTAGATGATAATTATCATCAGGTCAGATGAAAACGAGGTTAAAGGTATGAACTTACTCTTCGAGCGCATTGGCATCTCCGGGGCTGGCGGAATCAAGTCAGGATATAGAACTTGACAAGTCGATGGAACTGCTTACATTTCGTGCGTTTGGCGTTCTCCTTCTCTTCCTTCTCTTTGGAATCTTTCCTTCCTCTTCCAATACTCCACCACTTCTTATCCTCCTCCTTCACCTTAAGCGTGGCAACAGAAACGGGAGCATTTCTCGATGTATTGGGAACATTTGTCACTTCTCCGAGAGCACCCCAGCTCATCCCATTTAATCCAGCGCGGGACTTCTGTTTCTTGACGACGAGGATGTCTCCAAGGTCAGGATCATTGGTTGGATCCACATAGATTTCAAAACCTCCTCGAGCAGAAGAGCTATCTGCTCCAACGCGACGGACAACATCAGAGAGGTCCTTTCCCTTGTCTTTGTCCTTCGAACCGACACCGAGAAGCCCAAGCTTGGACTTCTTCGGAACCAAACGCCTGCGAGTGGGCACATCCGGCTTGGGAGCAATCATGGAAGGCGTAACGGATGCCCATGAGCTTTCGAAAGAGTTTGAGAAGGATCCTTCGCCATCGGAAGACATGCCAGTAGCGGAAGGCGTGGCGGAGATGAGGCGGATGGATGGAACTTGGGAAGAGGGCTGGTCGTGTGACGGTGCAACGACGGTTGATGGTCTTGATAGTATAGGCAAGTTATTTCGCATCGCTTGTGAATATTGGGTAAGGTCTTGGAACTCGTTAACTCGACTTGAGGTAAATAATTCGTTAGATCTTGCGACGAAATCTTGCGGTTCGTGAACGAAAAAGCGCCGTAAAAATTAGTTACAACGGTGAGTGTCTTGAAGGGCGTAAGCTGCGTTATTGCGTTAATTCTTGAGATTTTCTGCTCAAAATTGTCTGATCTCTGTCGTACACCTATGTCAATATCTGGAGGCAGAAACCAATTCGATCGACGCACCAAAACAATGCGAACCTTCAGGTTTATAACCCCCAGCGTACTCCAGTCTCGCAGGTGGCGAGCTAATCGCCTGACGAGTTCCGGGATTCTTGTGGGAGAGACTTCTGGTCTGCAAGAAAGAGAACAATCAACCTCGACGCCCAACGCGTCCAATTCAACTTTTGTCACGTGACGGCGACATTGGAACCAGTGACCAAATTCTACCAAATAACATCCACCCACGAGGCCGCAACAGTCTGATGCCTCGATTTTAGGCAGTGCGAAATGAAGGGTAATCTACTTACCTATATACACGAAGTAACTGTTATTAATGTAACTAACAGTCTATATACGCGAAGTAACTAACACGCTACTGTCTTACCACAAAGCATAACTTCTGGCCTGTTTCACACACCTTTCACCTCCAATTCTTCTGCACGTCTGATGAAAAATACAAATGTCCCATGATGTCTCAGTGTTTGATGGAAATCGCCCTATATGTTTTTATGAAGCTGACGGCCGATGGCCTGTTAAAACCCGGCCGTCGACTCCACCTGTTCTGATAGCACCACTGCATGTCCACCGGAACGTCGGGAACTTGCATCATCTCCGAGTTTCTCACCAACCGCCTCATCCCTCTACCCTTCGAGAACATATAGACCGCCGGCGCTATCACAGCGGCCCATAACTGCCGATTATTATTGATCAGACATGGTGTCTGGCGAAATGTTCTTCTCACCTCCAAACAGATATGTCATCGTTGATATCACAGCCTTGGAGGAAGGGGATGCCAATCGTGAAACATCTAGATTGTAATGCCCCACATCAATACCAGCCTTCCGAGCCTGCCGGTCAAAATGGACTGGGGGTTTAGACGGTATCGGCGCTAGCACGCATTCGCTCTTGAGATCCTCAATCCGAGTATGAGCACAACTTGTTGCGCATCTTGCACACCAATCTCCCAGGGAAAATGGATTAATCTTCATGATTCACCGAGTAACATACCCAGTGACAATACTATCTCCCAGCTAGCTTCAGAGGTACTCAGGCCCCAACAACCCAGACCCATAAGCATTTGTAGCGTGACGACTGTTGCAGTCATTGCATGCTCTCTCTGTTATCCTAAAGCCGCTTGGCTTATTTCTTCTTCCACCGACATCGGCGGTCTCCAACGCCACAGCTATCTCCAGAACAGACCTTGAGCTACATGTTCCCCAGATAGCCTCCGAACCCTTGATGGGCGTTAGAGCTTGCAATCCCGTACGAGACGGCTAGGTTTTCATGTGCTCGCCGCACTGAGAGAAGTCGCAAATACAGTTGAGCGCGGGCTCCGATGTCTGGGTCCGTATTTCTAACGCTGACCTTCACCCCTTCGCTTAGTCCATCCCTTGCTCTCGTCGGTGCTCCAGCTTTTCCAGTGGTCTCCAACCCCTGACTAAACCCATCAAGATTCCTCTCGCTCTAGTAATGTGCCATTATCATGCTTCCTGCGATTATTATCAAGGACGCAGCTCGAGCGTATGCGAAGCGGGGATATCATGATCATCACCGCTTGAAAATCATAGGTTGGACTACTCGTCAATCAGCACTGTTACATATCTACATGTGCAGTGATAGCTCCTCTTAGCAATGATCACCCTGCTAGAGTGACGGATGCCTACCAATTCCTGGAATTAGTAAGTTGAGTCAATCCTAGCCGCTTTTTTCTACTGCCGATGATTACTTGCGATCATTGATTTGAAGCTAATACCATCGAGCTGAAGATCCATCCCAGCGGGGTAGACTCACAGAGATGTCTTTCAACCCAATACCACCACATCACTGATCCATTCTCCATAAGTCCTTTCCTGTGAAGTGGACCGTCGGAGGTTGTTAACGAGCGCATAGATAGAATCAGAGGGGGTGTTATCAACGTGGAGCTTGGTACGTCCCTCGCAACTAGCATGCCTCTCACTGCCTAACATCTGACAAATATCAGGATTGTTTTCCATTCCCTCGAGAGAAGGCCCACCATATGATCATACCATCTGGCTTCGAAGAAGAGTGGTAGTGTATGTAACTCTTGCATAATGGCATCACACCACCAAGTACTTTGTGTTCTTTGTGCTTCTCGGCAGCTTCCTGGCAGCTTCCAGTCAAGTGTATACTTACAGCCCGTATAGATCTCTCGGAAGAGTGACCCTGGACCAGGAACATACACAAAAGCAACATTAGGTATGGAAGCTAAAGGTGGACTGAGGCACGATTTTATGATAAGATAAGAGTTTGCATGGTATCCCGATAATCACCGGAACCCAATTGACACGCACTGGGAAACAAGTGAACCTTTGAGGTTAGCCTGACATCCAATATTCTCCGTGTGACCATTTTGACATAAGGATCGTCCATTCGGCTGCAAAGTGGATTCTTCCAAAGTTCGCCTTAGAACACCCGTTGTGTGTCAGTCTCTTTCGGGTCCGTCTCCTATGATATCTAAGCCAGCGTAACTGACACTGCACCCCGACAATTCGCCAATTACCCCACAATGCTCGTGTACCTGACGACTCCAGGTTTGAAGCCGACCCTAACTCCCTCTTGCCCAGCGGCACCAAGGAGGCCTCCCGGCTGTGTAAAATCTCTCGATTGAACCCTTACCAAGTTACAATGTCCCTGAATCTCAGCCATCGGCTTGCACCAGGTTAAACCCTTCACTCTAGCACGTATCTCAGTCTCACTGATGTAACAATGATGTAGTACAACCTATCAGCATTCAGAGAAGACTTATCTTTATGATCGATATATCACTCTATAACACTTTCTTTCAGACAGCTGACCCAACTGATCATCACGATGTACTTCAATATATGGGGTGACTTACGGTGTCTATAGGAGCAGCGGCAGTCACTGCGTCAATAGATTCAATAGATCATTCACGAGGGACCTAACGATCAAAATTGGAGAGTTCCTCGATCCCGCTATGTCCGTTGCCTCTTTAGCGGATGGATGATTGCGGGGTTGGAAGAGCGCTACATTTACCACCTTTTTGGTTCATTATTGAGACTGTTTGCAAGCCAGCTGACAGTCACTACACCGTCAGCAACTACTTATCTCCCGACGGCGTTCAAGTAGGAACAACGATTTGATCGAGTTGATGGATGGCACTCGCAACAGTCGAACATATGACTGCCGAAGAGTCGGCCGTCACCGTGACGGTCCTTTTAGTGACACCGAAGGACACCATTTTGCGGCCGCTCGACACTCACGTAAAACACGGTGACCGAGCCCAATTTGACTACAATCTAAGACAGCTTATAGGTGGCGGCGGTGGTTTCAGATACACCCCTCCGCAACACACGTCGGAGAGCAGGAAATTTGCATTTCCCCAGTGCATTAGCTCACGCGGCTCATCAATATTGCGGTGGAAGGTCCTTGATAGTATGATGAGGCTCGTCATAGTATCATATGCGGCGGTTGCACACACTGTCCTATAATAGGTCGACCGACTGTCACAAACTTGATGATCTGCGAACCCATTACGACGTCGCTGTGAACACTGCCACCTATGTTAGCTCTTGTGATAGTTGGTTCCGCTCAACGTGTAGAGGCACTGTGCAAAAACAGTTTTCGTTACCATCAGAACAGTCGGGCTGTTTATACCAGGGCGACCGCCACCCCAATAGATATTGGGGTTATCAGTAATCAGCGGCGGCTTGATCGTGTATCGAAGGACCGTGCCACTTGGCTTTGGAAGAAGCTATCCGAAGACTATAGATAGGTCTCAACATGTTTCTACCATGGTCTGAAGCCTATAGAGGCTAGGCGTATAGTTCCCGCACATATTCCCGGTATCCCCAACACTCCACAATCTAACAGCCTAGATAGATCCTCCATTTGCGTAGCCTTCTTTTTTCGACTACTATTTACGGCGCAGCAAAATCACAAAGCGTATGACAGCATTGTACCTGATTAGTTGGTGAACATTGATCATATTCTCAATTATCCGGTATCCTGGATCATAAAAAAGGGCAAGATCCTTATCCTACAAGTTGTTATTCAACTTTGGTGCAGGTAACAACCCCCCCCCCCTTTTTTTTTTTCCGACACATGCGGTGATGCATCGGAATTGAGCCTAAAGGCATGTATATACATCCTGATTATTGAGTTATTTTGATCCAAAGTGGCCTTGAGAAATCATGTTTTCGAACGCACACACAGTCCTTTTCCATCACTACCGCCGGCAGCGGGCGCCAGGTATCCCTTGAAATAAGCGAGATTCAATCAATCCTAACAGCCACTCGATGTCACTGGGATTACCGTCTCGACGGCGCACAACCAAGCTCAGTCATAAGTATAGCACTAGATCTTACCTCTCCACGCGGTCATGCAACATATGTCGAAAATGAGTATCCATACCGGGGACCGCAACAGTCGGGTCGCGCATCTGATAGCCATTTATGTCAAGTTACTCCCCTCGTAGTGCCCTGTCAACTCCTTTTGCTCATGTCCTCCGAAGGATTCACCCACGGGCCACCACGCTGGGATTGACGTTGAACCCCGATCTACCAGCCTAGTAGCCGCCTTCTTTCAAAATCCGAGGAGCTTTCACACCAAGTCAGCCCGTCGTACCTAACCCGTCATAACCCAGCACCATATTCCCCCAAGCATACAGGTATGTAGAATCAAATGCACGCTTTCCAAGCATCCTTGATGTCAGATTCATTATACTCTGAGACAGAGGTTTCGAAATTGGCTATCAAACACGAGCGTTAGCGTCACCTTGGAAAGCCTAGAATTTCCGTTGCAGTAATGCGAGTCTCCGGTTTCCCGCGTTGTGCCAAAATGCAATTTCAGATGCCGATCGGGTAGACAGGGAAGCTCCTCAGTCATGACCTGGGTCTCCTTGTTGATTGTCGGTGGACTTACGGGACCCTAATTTTGAATCCTATCACGGAGCCCCATACAGTTGCGCAGTTTTGAAGGCTGGGTGTATCATCATTTTGTTGATATAGCACCCAGATTATGCCCGACCCTGAGAGTCAGCACGTCTATTTGGCGCTGGATATTATGCTTCGCTCATCTGAGATGGAATGAATGATTACATTACCATCTCCCTCGTGAAAATCGGTTCCTGTGAGACCTTCACTCAGTTTAGGTTGATCTACATGAAAGAAACGACAATGAGCGGGAAAGCGAACTGCAATATCTATATATATTGATGACGAACAATCTATGGTGGGTGTAGATTATAAAAAGATGTAGAACGAGATATCAGATTCATCCAAAAGCCCAAGTGGAACCCGAGACCCAATGAGTGAAACCGAAGAAGATGGAAGGGCGTAGGCCAAAAATACAGGAGTTTGCAGAGCGCAGTCGAGCTGATGCTCAGGACAGGGTATAGTGAGACGAAATCGTGCATAGAATAAGGGGTTAGATGGATAATGCGAAATAAAACGTGAATGGGGTGCCTTCTAACGCATAAATAAAGATGCCGAAATAAGAATGCAGGGAGACGACGGAGAAATCCTCTATAGATTTCGTTCCGGCGCAAAGGCTTCTGGGCTCATGTACATTGACAATTGGGGACCACCTTTTCGGATGCAGCAACCGACGTATGTGTGAATCCCAGTACGGCTATTTAGGTCGCGGTGTTGGCTGTGACTCGATCAGCGAGGATCATGACGTGATGTGAATCAAAGACTTACAAGATTTGTTGCAGGTCGCTAACATATCGGCTTGAAAAGTCTTTGTTGGTGGCAGCGTAGAATTGAGAAATAGCATTGGCGATGAAAGCATCATTTTCGCAGTAATGACGGACAGGGAAGTAGACTTTTGGCCAGAGTTTGTCCGATCCAAGCTTCATCTCGAAATAGATCAAGAAGCCGTGTGCCACTTTCTTCGGGCGAGAAGGCTTGATGTGTTCATAGCGGCCGATGCCCGGAAAGAAGAGATTCCAAAGCCGTTCGATCAGGTCGGTCGTTTCCTTGATGAGCGGGTCATCATCGAGGGCACCGCCCAAGCGAACTGTGCGAACAATCTCGTCCAAGGTAGTTGCGTCGGAGCGGAAGTATACCTTAATGCGGTTTTGTTCAGAAGGAACACAATCAACGGCAACCATGTCTGCCACGGGGCGCTCGCTCTTGGGAATGGTAAGCATGTATGAAAGGACGCGGATCCACTGTTCCGCTAGGCCGAGGCGCGACATGCATTGAGTCACGAGATCCTCCTGAGGAGTCTTCGTTTCAGTCGCACGTAAGTGAGGGAGGAAATAGAATTTCCCAATCATGGAGTCATGCGAGAAATCACCCCCTTTTATCGAGGTCAGTCAACCAGACCTCTATAGCAACGGGAACATGACACACCAAGGAAAAACTGTGACGGGTACTCGGCACCCTCGCCCCCTTCTACCTGATCGAGTATCAAGGTCTCGCGGCAGACGTTGGTCCAATCTAGAGACCACGTTTTTGTCCTGTGCCAGGAACGAAGATTATGAAGGGACTTCATCCACACTCCGGAAGGACTGGGAGTGCCATCACCGGGGTCCAGTGGCTCCATGGCGAAACGGATAGACATCTTGCCGTCGGCATCGACAGCCCAAATAAGTTCCATCGGAGTGTGGTCGTCGGAAAAGAATGTACATGGGTTCATCCCCATCTCTACGAACTCCTGGGGTGTGGGTCCCAGAAGAGGGACAATTTCACGATTGAAGTATTGCATGAAATCTCTGCTGGCACTAGGAGGCATCGATACACGATCGAGAAGGTATTGAAGCCCATGCCCGATCTCTCGTTTCCAGAAAGCCGAACGAGGAAAGTCGGTGTCGCACTGCATGTCCGAAAGGCATTGAGTTGCGGGACGGAGTAGTCGAGCCGGAACAGTACCCACCATGAACAGCCGATGTGATGCAAGGCGAAGAATGAGCCGGCGAAGCAAAGCGATCTCATAGCGCTTCGCTTCATAGGCGGTTGATATGCTGAGTTCAGTGAGGAGAGACATGCTTCAGAAAAGAGATGGGGGGTGGTGGATCATCCATTGCCAATGCTGAAGCTTATATAGAACTGGGAGGTGATGTAGGGACGTCCGTATGTGCAAGACACAGTATTCAAATTGGTCTCACGTCAACTTCGATACCATTATGGGGAGCCACATACGCTTTGAGACACCATAGTGCGTCCAGTAAGCAAGCCTATCAATTCTCCGTCCAGTTACTCCGTATTGAAACCGCTGTGGCGATGGAATCTAGCCCAACCCTAGCGCTCCTTGTGGAGCAACGCAAGGAGATTGAGCATCGCAAGGGCCCTTAACATGAGAACGTGTACGAGTGCGAGAGAGTTTGACGGAGGAGAGATGCAATCAATTATCAAGAGACTATGTCCAAGGGTTAGCCAATTTGGGCGCCCCTGACCATCAAAGAGATTCGGAAAAATCAATGGCGAAAGCAATTGTGGATGAATTTTCTGTACCACAGCGATATGCTCCCTGACCACATTTCGTAGCGGCACGTGTCAGGCCCGTGCCATTGACCAGTTCGCAACGATGACGGTGGAAAACTCATTGATGGGGTGGAAAACTCGTTGATGGTTTGGAAATAGCACGAGCAGTACCAGACACACGGTGCTATTTTTTGATGTCTTATATGGGATCTATATAGCACGAGCGGACACGAAAAGCACATTGATCGCCAGAGCCAACGATCAATTACACCATCTTCCAAAACACCTTTACCTGTCCAAGCTTTTGCGGGGGGGCATAACGAGAAAAATGGTCGTGAGAACCTTTCGGCCGTTTCACTCGGTTTAGAAGGTTTCAGAATATTGAACCCTCCCCTAGAATAGAAAATCACACTTCCTGCGAAACGATGAACACCAGCCGATTTGCACCGCTGAAATCATGCCGAATTGAATACCGTAGGTCTGGGCTCATCTTTTTTTTTCAGGGGGGGTTCTGTTGACAACAGGCGCAGCCGGGTTGACATCAGAACTGATGTGACGGTAATCCCCGCTGCAACTCCAAGACAGTTATATGTAGATATTTGAAGGAGGAGCTGGTTGTAATTACTTTCAATTCAGTTGAGGAGTCATAAGGCATGTCAACCTCCCCGAACCCGCCAAAGAAGAGAACGCCAGCAGGGACTTAACTCTTTCTCTCTTTCGGTGACACCATCTGGTCGGCTCTGGTAACGTCAGATATAAGGAGAGAGAGAAGTTTCGTTCAGGCTGAAACCTCCAAGATCAGAAGTTAATCGGAACAGGGCCAACACCGAGAGATATGCAGAACAGATAGATGCTGATCAGCCCCCTTACCCTGACACCCAAATATCAAAATACTATTCTCGAAAAAGAAGATAAACACCAGTATTATCGGGAGTTTAGGTCAAGATCTCAGGGAAAAGGGGAGGAGCCCTACTCCTGAAACCACATGGGCATGGTTGCCGTAGTCGCGCCTCAAACGGATTTCTCAAGCTGTAGGCGAAACGTGGAAACAAATACAATCGTAATTCAGGTCGAATTTTCGCTTCGACTCAATGTTTTTTCAAAACCCAGCAAACCTTAAATCAGATTACGGGTGCCAGTGTGCAAAGCAATAGCGTCCGTTCACGTGACTAGGTACGCAACAAGGACTGTTCACTCTAAATTTTCGCGTTACGGCAATGTAGTATGTATGGCTGGGAAGCCATTTCGCCCTTTACCTCATGCAGATTGTCATTCGTGTGGTTGTGGGGTATCCAAGGATGTATCAGTGACAATCCTGCAGCGAAGTCGGGGACCGCCGCCGGCCCATCCAGAGAGATCGCCCATACATCGTAAGGATGCGGGGATCCCATTTCTCGCTTGGGCACGGGATCAATAAAACCCTTCCTAAGGCTTCCTTGCAACGCATTTAATGCATATCCAATTAAAGAACTTTTCCGTTACACTCACTCGTGATGCGGGGCCAATGATTGACAAAAAGCAACGGAAAAGAATGTAATTCACGGCGACTGGGCAAGGCTTGTTGAGGTGGATACAGCCTTTGCAATACACCTCTGGCTTACTCTTCACGACTCACCAGAACAAGGGTCGACACAGAAACAACGCTCTCCTACGGTATGAAAGGTGGATTTCACACCTAGTACGAAACTGCTGCGAATTTTTGGAATCCAAGTATGATTTTCTCACCCCCCTACTCACCTGTGAGGCTTACAAGACTGGTAATCACTTTTACCATCCTTACGAAAGGAGGCGAAGTGCTGGTGCTGTTATCTCCCAGGTCTCTCCACCTGACAGTCACAGAGGGTCTCACAAGCTTACAGATTATCAAGGGTTTGAATCAATGGATCATGAACCTTGTATATCTTGTTAATGATCACATAAACGTATGGTGACATCTGGCGTTCTGGTGGTAGAAACATTGGTCATCAGTACTCGCATATATCAGTCTTTCCCAGTCTGGACATGTTATAAATGTCATAGTTATGTACTACTCGGTGTTCGGCACCTCGAATGCGGAAGGCATAGCCAAATTCGACGTGTCGGTTACCGGTTACATTGTCCCCAAAGGTGCGGATTATATATACTCCGCTCATGTCTGAGGTTGCACTTCAACTTAAAGTTGACGTTCTAGTCCTGAGGAAGAGGGTGCCCAAACTTCGCAAACGGCGAACTCAGAATCACTGGAACCATATATTCTAAGGAATCAAAACCCAAATGGGTTTAGTGTAGAACCTACGCAGCTCAAAATCAACGAAACATAAGCTAATATTAACGCAATGAGCACACATTGGTCGGCAATCGGAGGCCGTGTGAAACACAGTCCATTATGATCGCATACGCTGTTGATCTCTTACAAGACGAATCCAGGGCGAGATGACCTCATGCTTGGTCTATCGTAAGGATTATACCTCCAACAGGTCATTAATATCTGCCAAAGGTCGTGATCGATAACTGTCCTATCCGAACGATGGGGAATTCCTTCTCGAGTGATGTTCCCTATGACGAAGATCATGAGATGAAGATGGTCGTAGGGGAGATCACCGGTGAATATCTACGATGGCTATTTAGTATTGATTCGAAGGAAGTAAGATAATGCATACCTGCAAGACAGTCATTCCGAAACTCCAGACATCGCAGAATGATCGCAAGGCAGTATGGTCTGCTAAGAAAATCTGTTCTGGAGGCTGCCAACGTGGGTTTTCGCTAAGGTGCCATTCCCCAGAGACCTCAGGAATGAGAAAAGGTTCAGACATGCCTATATCAGAGAGGAGAAGGCGATGATCTTTGAAAATGACAATATTACTCTATATTTACCCAATCAAGATATTCCAGTACAAGTTCGGGAACACTCACGCCTTTGATATTGCCATGAATGATAGGGGGTTCCTGCTTATGCAGGTATCCAATGCTTGGGACAGCTGATATATCTATTACGGAAGTATGTGAGTGAACATCTGTATAGAAGCTTACGAGCACTAGCTTGTCTGCGTATGGGTGATTTCTAGTAAACCGTAGGATATTGCATTCGGCTTGGGGCAAGACCAACAAAGGTATCTGCTTATCGTGGTCGAGAACTCCGAACAAAGGTGAAATGTTGGGATGGGATGAGACAGACCTCCATTCATCCAGCCGTCGAGCAAGCCGCTGGTGTGCTCCACTTAGCTTCCCGCTTGTTACTTGGCAAATGAAGGGCGTACCTTCAGTGTCTCCCTCAATGATTCATCCTTACTGTTGCAAGAAGTCTCCAATGTTTCAATGCAACATTTTTACCTTTCCACCTCGCGATGTGTATGTTTGTGCGCTGGTTTTGACAGAAGAAGGGCTGTTCAATTATGGCGTCAGGCTCAATAACATGGTGGGAGTAGAGATTCCTGAATTTGGAGGCTTGCTATAAGTGATATCAGTGAGTGTCATAAAGCGTAGACCCGACTATTCAGGGCTCTCACCACCATGAGGTTCGGAGTGTTTGGACGGGGACACTCGGTGAACGGAGAGTTCTTCTTTTAAAATCTGTGGGAGTCCCTGTTACTTGAACTGAGACGCTAGCTCGACTGGGAGCAGTGAGCCTCGTTCTTGACAGCAATGTACTTCGTATGGGCTTCGCTCGATGATTGCATAGGAAATTCCTAGTACACTCCGCACAATGATTCTCAAAATTACAACATATTGCGACCCAGGCTCCTGACAACATAACCAGAAAACATAGAGAAGGCAATGGAGTGTGTTACGAAGAGAGGTGCTGTTTCTGTCCCTGACTCGCATTTCCTCACGTCAGTGACTAGTGATCTGTGGGAGACGATTCTTGGCTCACCCAGGTAGTCTGGTCGGACCCCGGATACCTCAGAACTGGGGTGCGGTAGTGCTGAGTTAACGCCCACGATGCCCACGACGTCCACGGCGTTGATAGGGACAACTGCACCCACGCTGTGAGATCAGGGCACAAGAAACTCCCCCAAAAAAACAAAAAAAGAGAGAGAGAGAGAGAGAAAGAACAGGAAAGCTACCTGCATAACAGAGTCCCGGAGTCATGAGGCCAGAAGTCTGCGCGACAGCTTCAAATGCCAGGAGAAGGACTCAGAGCAGGTGTACCACGGCCATATTTAGTTTGGGGTCTTGATGACACTCCCTAATCAAGATGACTTGGGTTTGGGCGCATTTACGTAAGTATGGCGAATGAGCTTCGGTTCTTGTTCAAATCCGTGCTCAAAGGAGGCGAAACGACGTTTAAACGGCGGTCCATACTCTTGCTTTCACCATTGACCTCCTCAGCTAGACCGCCGCAGAAAGTGCAAGCCAATTTTTATCGTGAACTGCTTCCCCTCTCGATTGCAAAATGATGTGGGATCTTAATGGCAGAGGCAACCCGGGCCGTCCAACAACGTCGAAGCGCTCTCCCAGTCCCGCGTGAGTTGTCTACCTCCTCCAGGTATTACGGCAGTAGTTTTACGCCTTCACAATGTTTTCAGGTTTCCTTCACCGTGAGTGTATGGTCATAGATCACGTCCAGGCGTAATCTCACTTCTCCCAGACAATATGTTGACACACCCTCTGCTCCTGCAAGTTACCCCGGAAGTACCTCGTACGTGCCCATGCCGAGCGTACCTGCCTCATCTCCAGTAATGTAAGTACTTAAATTTGATAACAATGTAACAGGGAATGTCGTTAACCGCAAAATACCATACATCAGGGATCCCTCTTATCCCCAGTGAGTTGTCATACATGATATGATTTCTCACAGAACAACATACGAAGCGTTCAACTAGGCACTACCCCCAGCCGCAGCTTTCACCGTCCGTGCCGCGTGGGTCCTACCAAGTGGCCCCCCCTCAGGTCGTCATTATCAAGCATTCTCACCGCCGACGACACCGAGCTCACTCGCATTCTCACTCGCAAGCTATCACAATCCCTCAACCTATCACCCAATCTAGTTCACACCCTCCTTACTATCAGTTACCCACGGTTGCCTACCCCCAACTACGACCACACATAAGTTCTCATCATCCTTCAAATGAGTTAACACCAGCTCCTCACCTCCCGACCTCACAACCGCAAGTCTCCGCAGTAACCCCATCAGCACCCCATTTCAATGGTGGTTTCCAGTACTCCAAATGTACGGGCCGAAAGAAAGCGCTTTGTGTAAGTCCAAGTACCGGAAGACATTGGGGAACCAACCCTGACAATCCCTTGTTCCGTTTATGGCATTTCAGATTGGCATCAACTATCGCGGCCAACAGAGTGAGCTTCGAGGGTGCATCAACGACGCCCGCAACGTCCGTAGGTTTCTGATCAGTGCGTGCCTCATTCCCTGGAAGGGTTGGCCCCGTTTGCTTAGTAGATACCATCAGGTAGACATGGCTTCAGGAACGAAGATATCGTCCTATTGACCGATGATACGTCCGAACCTCGACATTTACCCACTCGGCAAAACTTATTAGATGCCATGAAATGGCTCGTTCGGAGCGCACGGCCGCATGATTCACTCTTTTTCCATTGTGTGTTCTCCCATCAACTTTTCTGATTCCAGATGTATAATGTTTTGATTTCAGATTCAGGGCATGGAGGACAAGTGGAGGACGAGGATGGAGATGAAATGGATGGATTTGATGAAGGTTCGCCGCAACATAACGATCCGGGCAAAGTTCATCATCGATTCTCCGATTTACAGTCATCTTCCCCTTGGATTTCAGGCAGAATGGTCATATCACGGATGATGTACGTACAATCCAGTTTCGAGAAGGTGTTCTTTCGGTTGAAGCGCAAATGGCTACCTAGGAAATGCATGCGATAATGGTCTCTCGCCTTCCCACCGGTTGCAGGTTGACGGTAAGCACGCCCTGGACTCTTACAGGGACTGCCTCTACTGACACCCAAGGTTCAATTTTCCAGGCATTATTCGACGTAAATTCGATCCTCTCGCATAGGGAAAAGCTCCTACTAACACGGTCTGAACTATACAGTCCTGCCATTCTGGAACTGTATTGGGTGAGCCCTTATTCTGCCGGCTCCTTCATAGTATATCCGTAGGATTTTGCTGAGTCGGAACAATCTTGATAGATCTCCCCTACATAGTAGGTCCTTGGATCTAATTAATCGGGTGGGACGCTAACCGATGGAGATAGTATTCCTCTCATGGACGCCTGAAGGGTGAACATGTTCGAGGCCCGGCGAGAAAGCGGAAGGCAACATGCGCTGATGTCGTACGTTTTTCATTCCCTGATTTTCGTTTGATGATACGGCTGACTGTCGACTTTTCAGATCTCGTGGTCTGGATGCAAAGACGACGAAACGAGTGCTGATACTTTTCGTGACGGTGTTGCTGTTGGCGCAATGAGTAATGTGGGGGTTTTTCGCAGTTTTGATATTGCTCCCCGAACTCACGCTCCGAATTTCTAGGCCTTCGTGAAAACGCTGAGTGAGCGATCATCGTAACATCAATTATCTTTGGCCCCACCTTCCTAACACCCTTTCAGCTGAACGGCCAGATCAATCTTACCGGGAACTATTGCGTTCAGTCAGGTCAGTGCTCATCCCTACACGACCGTTTCCAGGAAGCTGCGTTGTCTCATTTGGTTCGAACAGATTGATCCTGCAGCCCAAATATAATCAGAAACCTCAACTTGGTAGTTCCCACCCTATCGTGAGACTCCGTTGTTTTCCCGAGACATACAAGGATAATTGATTTGTGGCTTTAGGATACGAGCCGAAAATTTATTGTGTGAGGAGGCGGAGTGTCTTCGTCAGTTACAAGCACCCTTGTTATAAGCCAGGTTCACGGAATTTTTTTGATCACAAAGGTGGGTGGTTTCGCTTAAGCTGGACAGTTTAGAATATATTATTCGTAATATTTGTGTATGTGCTCCAACTGCCTGCGAGCCATTGTTGATGATACGTAATGACCCCTTAAATTGAAACTCGCTTATGATAATTAAATATTGTCCGATCTGTCCGTTTGTGAGTTGCCTCCCCTCACACGCACAGAGTTCCGCTGCTTTTTTAGTATTCAATACCCTCCGACTGTGTGAGGCGAAGGCCACCAAAAATATCTGTGAAATATCTTCTAGTTCGACCGCTAAACTCCGCGTCGACATTTATTTCTAATTTATTTCTGACGTCAAGCTTCTTGAAACGCTACCCAAGCAAATAGAGTGTGGGATTACAGTCCCTTGCAGGCACGAAGAAACGCGAAGAAAGAGAATGAAGCACGTGATATATTTAGTGGTGTGAGTAAAAATCTTGAATGCGGTTGCAACGGAAGTATGGCGAGTGACGATGCGATGAAGTTCAAAATTATTGTAGTGTCTCTTTGGAGCATGTATTTATTCCATTGTCGCTCCCTGAGGACTATCCTGACCCTCGTCAAGAATCGCGGCAACAAAATCCTCCGAGTCGTCCACCTCAAACCTTTTCCACGACAAATATCTGTCTTGTGGGAGTGGTATCACTTTGATGCCTAGCCGAGTGAAATTCTGCTTCGTTTCGGGCGATAGAGGATGTATTGTATTCCTAGCATCCTCTTGAAAGATCACCTCCGTTGGTGAAACCTGATGAGTCCGCCTTGCCGATATTACATCAGCCAATAGGTCTGGACCACACGCCTCCACAGAAAGTTTCTCCAAGTTTCTACACGGCGTCCCTGTGCTGTTCGGAACCAAAGCATTGAGGGCGGACATGTCGCAGTTCTGTATCACCAACACACGAAGCCCTTGTAGGCCAAGGAGAAATCTTCGGAATGACACCTCGCCTGGATTAAGATTCATTACTGTAAGAGTCGAGAGAGATTGTGTCGAGATGGATAGTGGGACTGACGATGAAGCGTGCCCAGAAAGGAAATCAAAGACAGGTCCCAAGTCAGGGGATGTGAGCGTTTGTGAGTCGTATCGGGTGATGTCGTCCAAGGTGAGTAACTTCAATGAGGGGATCGTAAAAAGTGATAGGAGGTTGATAGCATAGAATGGAATCATCACTCCGAGTTCGAGAGTCTTCAGGCGAGGAAGCTGAATAGTGCCATAGGAGCACTTCAACTCGTTTGCCCTAATACTAAGGTCTTCGCCTGGCCTGGGACCCCATCCCGCGATGACCAAGCTATCCAACTCAGGACACGAAACCAGGAGCTCTCTGAATTCGGCCAAAGAGGGAAGAACGTCTCTTGCGTGATAACCAAAAGATAGCTTGGTGAGTCCTCGCATGGCCATTGATCTCGCCCAGTCTACATGCACCCCTTCGAGCTCGACGATTCTGAGCTCCTGTAACTTCCGATTGCCGAATAAAGGTAAAAAAGCCCGCGAAGAGGCGGGAGCGAATGTCTGGTGCGGTGCCGAAAAATAGGGGTTGCAGCGCCTGAGCGTGAGACTTCGTAGTAGGGGAGCAGACATATTTTGGGTATAGTAAAGGAATGCGTGCAAGGGAGCCCAGTTGTCCGCAAATATTTTCATTTCCTGCCATCTCTCGACCTCGGGTAGGAAAACACCCATGATAGCCTGCATCTCGAACCATTGGATGGCGTGAGAATCTTCATCAAAGTTCCAGTCCGGATCACGGAGGTCGATGACAATGCGCAATGGATAGGGATTCGAACGGCTCAACCACGTTTTCGCGCGAACCAATTCCTCCGTGGTGATGGGAAAGCTGATGCCTAGGGAGGTCCAAAGTTCTCCCGACGACAGCGCCAATTTCCTCCACCTTGAGCAAACTTGGGTGATGGATAGGAGAGTTTCTTGAGAAATCGGAGTTGGTTCGGAATTGTGCGAGCTAAGGAGGAAGATGAGGACAAGAATTTCATTGGGGAGGTTGTACACGGTCGTAGGCACGGGGATTGAAGGATGCTGTACGCTGTCCTGATTGCAAATAGCAATGGACTTTCTAATGCCAAATGACAGCGACATCACGATCGCTCTCGCGTCTGCGGAAAAAACTCCTTCAAAACACTCCGTTCAATGGAGACATGAACTCGCTTACAGGAAATGATAGCTCTAACGACGAGGCAACACTAGACCAGTCGAGACCTCCGGGGCATAACAGCGTGCTTTTAGTCGTCAAATGGGAGGATGTGACGTTGGATAAGAAAGAGTCATGTCGAACGGAAGTTAGCGCTACCGGTTTAAAAAGGGATGGATGATAATACATCATCTCCATGGCATGAGTACCATGTCGATCAATGCCGAAACCCAGATCAGGTAACTTGGACTAGCAAAGCCCTGCCTCGTGGCCGAACTTTTCAGGAAGCGCTTATGGACCCTTGTGGGTCCACGACGCGTGGATAACTCAAGTATACATTCCCTTGTCCCGCTTATGGTATGCGCTGCCTTATTACATCAAATTTCGCCTGTATTCCTGGTGCCTGAAGCCCCAAGGACTTCGGAGCTCACTGCCACACCTAAATAGCAAGTAACCGCTTTGACGATAAGACACAGTGAGACTTAGCCAATCACCTTGCCCCGGCAGGTCAACAATAAGGTCAGATGGAAACGGTGCGATCAGCTCGGTCACCTTCCAGTCACAAGCGCGAAAAATATTGCACAATTTCTTGTCTTCAAATACGAGGCTTTTCAACTTAATCTCTGTTTTGGTATGGTCTGACTTGGAAGCCCTTGCGATCGCGCATGGGCGCTTGAGCGTGCTGCGCAGGATAGCACAAGCCGCTGATCCCCTAAAAGAAAGTGAAACGCTTTTCAACTGCGAAATCTCGTCTCCCGTACTCTCCTCTTCCCACGTCCTATGCTTTTGACTTAATAGAATCATCCGCTTCCCTATTTCGTTGACGTTTCAACTTGTCTTGTGTAGGTTGACAGATATTCTGCAAATCTGAGATCTGGTAGGCAAATTTGCCGTGGCTGTCTGGGCTAAAAAGACCCACATATATTCCGTTTCAAACTCCTACAGATACAGGGTGGCCATTGTGTTCGTCATCAATGGGGTTAGAAGAGTCCAACAACAAAACAACAGAAATGCCAAGCTAAGCTCCACGTAGAACAATGCACGCACGAGGCAAGCCGGACGCAAACATCCGTTGCGTTGTGAATGTGGAGGGTCGTTGGAAACACCTGGATAAGGGTTGGCTAGCCAGGAATGCTCTTGAGCATATACAGCGAATAACACTCCGTGGTGGAGCAATCAGCGGTCAATACACGTTCAGCGTGTGCTTTGATTCCCCGCGGAATAAGACAGGGCATTTGACGTTAGTAGCTTAGACACGAAGTAGACAAAGAAGGGTTTGAAAAAAGTCCACACCACGTAAGTGATGCGTGCTAGCCACTATACGTAACAAGTATTCGCGAAGAACTATGCCGGGTATCCGCCAAGAAACGAAACCATTTGTGAGTGCCTACCCTGGAAGCGTGTCCTAACAGGACATGGAATTGAGGGTACATTGTTCTTGGAACTTACCGGAGTACACGGAAACCAGGGACCCTGTATTGCTTTTGGATAACAAGAGGTTAAAATATGCGCCCCTTGTACACCCACACTTCCTTGCTAAGCCAGGATCGAATGAAGGGACTTGTAACGTTAACAGAGCGGCTATCACGCCCCATTGGAGCTCTTTCTGTTACAAATCTCAGTGTAATGATGAAGCGCAGGAAGGGAATAACCTCAGCAAGAGGGCTCTCCTCAAGATAGGCATCGCCTGAAACTGGACACTAGTGGAAAGGAGGTAGGCGAGGGTCATAAAACAACATTACTAAGGGCACCAATATTGTGGCGCTTCCTGAAACTGGACACTAGTGGAAAGGAGGTGGACGAGGGTCATAAAACAACACTAAAGGCGCCAATCTTGTGGCGCTTCCCTCGACGATCGCAGTAGTTTTCGTTGTCGACTCCCATTTCCAAACCTCTTCAGTCTGTTTTTACATGCACTTCAAGAACTAAATGACTTTACATGGAGAATAGGTGGCAGACGGATCTCAAGTGGGAACATCAATGTACAACTACGAGCGTCACTCCAGAACTTACGCTTTCCAACGCCCGACTTGAATGTATGGAAGGTCCCAATCTATCAATAGTGCAATCGTAGCTCACCCTTACGACATGTTCTTACTCCACCTTCATCATCATGGCGGGGTTTCAGTGTTCCCATATACACATTTCCACACGAGTAGCATGAATGCAAGCCCCATCTGTCAACGTTCAGTCCGGCAGGCATGGGCAAAAGTGAACCGGGCAGTCAGGACTCGAGACGCCGACGAAAGTTTGATTCGGCGCTCGGCAACGCTTACAATGGAGGTCAACTTAGGAGGGTGCTGAGCGCGGTATTGGTAGCGATGTCCGCGATGATACATAGCATAACTCTCTAAAAAGCTCGCGGGCGATGCAGAACTGAGGATGGCTTACGGTTTTTTTCAGATCGCTCTAGTTATTCATACTATACATGTGGCGCAACAAACATGATACTTGTGGTCTTTTTGTTCTTTGACAATGCAGTGCGAAAAGGATATCTTTGCCTCGAGGAACCCGAGCGCCTTCAGTTCCTTAAATAAACCCGACCTTCATACCCCCTCAAAGCGATCTTCTCTTCTTTGCCCAACACTCCACTATTGGGTCCAGTATCTGCATCTGGATTTTTGTAATTGGACAAGACAAGTCGGTATCCGTCCAGCCGCTCAGCTTCCACCACAAATGTCGCGTCTGTCTCCTTAAAGTTGAGTAAGACTAGAGCATGAACGTCGCCTAGTGTTCGGAGGTACGCGAAGACTTGGGGGTGGCTATTCGAGAGATCGGCGAATTGGCCATATGTCTGGTTGCTCGAGTTGGTTAACTGAGGTCTGAAGACAAAAGTAGAGGAACATAGCTTACAAAGACAGGATATGTTTTCCTGAGCTTGAGTGCGCGCTTATAGAAGGTTAAGACACTGGCAGGGTCTTGAGCCTGTGAAGACGCATTCCACGTCTCGTAGTCCTCATTAACGCGCATCCACGGTGTGCCAGTCGTGAATCCCGCGTGGGCTGAGTTATCCCACTGGTCTACATCAGCACCTTCTGATGGGGTTCGCAATGCATCCGAAACGACAGACCTGCATGGGGACGCGGGAGTGGTCTCTGGCCTTCTGTGCAAAGCCATCAAGAACATCACTCATATCAACATCATCCTTCCCAGATTCCTGTTGCCGTTTTTTTAGAATTCTACGATCTTCTATGAGCCGATTGTATCATGCCGGGGATGGACTGGAAGGTCACCTGTTCCAATAGTTCTGCGACGCGACATCCTTGTATTCCTCAATACCCCACGACCTTGGGAAGTTGTGCAGGCCGAGCTCCTGTCCTTGATAGACATAGAGTGTACCACCCTGCGTTATTTCGAGAATGGTAAGCATTTTGGCAGAAAGCGATCTCCATTCAGGTGAATCGTTCCCAAAGCGCGATACTGCACGAGAATGGTCATGGTTCTCGATGAAAATACTTCTCCATGTGAATACACAGTAGAATAGATTTAAGCGGAATACTCACGCGTTCCAGAACCCTTCGTCACGTTTATACAGTTGCCATCGAACAATGATGTCTCTGAGTTCCTTCAATTTCCATTCTTTCTTAATCAAGGGGACGCGTTGAGGTCCCTCCATGGGAGAATCAATGTCCATCAGCTCGAAGTGGAAGACCATGTTGAGCTCTTTGTTCGCGGGAAGAACATAGGCAGCCAGTTCAGATGCATCGTGGGTGAATGGCGTTTCACCAACGGTCATGATATCGTATTCTAATGAGCCAATGTGAGCATTGCTCGCCATGGGTTAGTCAACCAGACCGGAGCGCACTTGAGAGGACTTCTCGTTGCATCTCTTTGATGTACTTATGAACTCGAGGTCTTGATGCCCGTTTCGTCAACTGTGAACATGAACCAGACGGTGGCAACTGACCCATTAGCGTAGTACATGCTTGCGGGCTGGTAGGGCTCCCCGGGAGCACTGATCGGAGCATCCGGCAGCCCATCAGTCTTCGATATCAAATTGATGACATCCATCTGCGAAAGAGAAGGCGTGTGTCATATTGTTATCGGTTGGAACCCAGAGAATGGCAACAGAACGAACCCTAAAGCCATCGCACCCACGGTCGAGCCAGAACCTCATTAGGTCGTAGACTGCTTTCCGAACATCCGGATTGTCCCAATTGAGATCTGGTTGCTTTGAGACATATAGGTGGAGATAGTACTCCTCCGTTTTTTCATCGTAGTCCCAAGCAGAGCCTGATATGGGCTTAATTGTGAGCTCGAAGCCTGGGAGCCCGATGTGGGCTGTTAGTACGAGAAGCGACTCACCTTGGAACACGGATCTCCAGTTGTTCGGAGGAACTCTCTTTCCAGCAGAATCATATTTTGGTGGACGCCAGATGTACCAGTTGCGCTTGGGGTCTGTCATTGAGGAACGGGATTGGAGAAACCACTCATGCTGTTACATCAACCATCCACAAGGACCAAGTGATAAGCCACACACGCTCACAATGAGAGACTGATGACACAGAGGCTCACCTCGTCAGAAGAGTGATTGACCACCAGATCCATGCTACAAGACCGAGGTCATCGGGTCATAAGATGCTAACCGACTGCAAAAGTAAATAGGCATTACACGAGTTTCATTCCCCGTTCATGAACACCCTCTAAAAGGTTGTCCCAATCGTCGAGGGTTCCATATCGTGGGTCAATGTCCCGGTAATCTGAGCTGTGCATCAAGATGATCAGTCAGGATCTCAGGTACATTGGAGTTTTCGGGTTAGTATAACGTACATGTCATATCCCATGTCTGCGAGAGGGGATCGATAGATGGGAGACAGCCAGAGAACATCCACCCCCAGGTCCTTGAGATAGTCGAGCTTTGCGAAGATTCCGTTGAGATCGCCTATCCCGTCGCCATTTGAGTCGAAAAAAGATACGGGATAGATCTGGTAGACGATGGCTTCCTTCCACCAGGTGTGATCGTGAACATAGGCCATGTCAGAAGAGATGGCGGGGATTCACAGACTTGGGTCGTGGATTTCTGGTGAATCGTCCAATTAGGTATATGTATCTCCATCTTGACATTCAGAACCGAACATGAGGCTTAGTCAGAAACATTTCCGCCGCACTATTCGAGGGCTTGGTCACCGAATGTGGGTCATCACAAAGTATGGGCTCCGGTTACGGGGTCATAGTGGTGTTGAATGTTTGAGTAACTTAAGCGCGTTTCAAGGGCGCTTTGTTTGGTTATGCGGACAGGGTCGGAATCATGCTTGAGCACGAGAAAACAGATGACATCATCATGAAATTCGCTGATTGTTCAAGCTCAAACTATAATACATTGAGGGAGCTGATAGTTCGTAGTAAAAAGCAAGCACATGCGTGGAGTTGATGTAAATGCAACGAGAAGGGGTGTGTGGCAAATAGCAACAAGCCCATGCAAAAAAGACGAAAAGTAACCCCAAAAAAGAAAAAAAAAAATCCAGCAGCTAGGAATAATCCGAAGGTCCAACCACCAGATACAGAAGTGGCAGGCGCGATGACGTCGTGGATGCAGAAGGGCTTAACTCCTGGTGATGGGTACAATCAAGTGGTTGTCGACGTCACGGGTGAATATCACGAAGCGATGGAAAAAAGTTGTATTGACTTCGGTGCGGCTTGGAAGTGCAACACGAAATCAGATTGTGGCCCCGTTTCGGGGCTCTGAGGGAATCTCGTACACTTCTCGACTGTCTTCCACTCCCTAGCGATAATCGCTAGAGCCTCTGCTCCATTCTTCGCTATGCCACTCTCAATCAACCAACATCCAACCACCATGCCCGTCCTTCCGATACCCCCACGACAATGCACAGCGGTGATGCGACCCCGCCGTTCGTTGTCACGCAGAACTTCCATTACTGAATACATGAACTCGACGGAGTGGGGTAAACAACGGTCAGGAATAGGAAATCGATGGTATTCGATAGTGTTCTTATCAATCCCCAGAAGCCGTGCCCGCGAAGTGAGGATTTCACCGCAGTAAGGTTGAAGTTCGCCGCATTCTGTGAGGTCAATGAAAGTTCGGATGCCTGCCCGCAGTAGCGCATCTAGCTTTGGTTTATGCGGCTCCTTGGGTGTCCAGGGGTATTCGCAGGCAAGGAGAAATGGAGTTGCCCAGTACGAGTTCGGTATCGGGCGGGGGATGGTAGATGTCAGCATCTGCAACGCAGAAGGAGCCAACACCATACTCCTGTTCTGCTCATATGACTGACACAACACTTTCTCGTCTTCCCATGAGGATAGGGTTTGTGGCCGCCGTTGCAGTGCAGAGGGTAAAAGCGCAGCGATGGCTCTGAGATACGGAGAGATGATAGATCCCATGGACATGCTCATGTAGGATTAGATGCGTGTGTGTGGGAGTGAGTAAAATGAGGAGTCCTTGAGATTTTCGTCCGCCTTTTATTTCAGACTGAGCACCCGGTATCAACGCCTAACAACAGGGACCAACTCTCAATACAATTGCCAAATGCGGACAGTAATTTTGTTATCCTGTGTGGCGGTGCTGCTTCTCCACACGTGGTTGCCAGGCTCTCGAACACCCACCAACGCCTCCAACACCCGAGAACGCTGGCTCTGCAATTCTAGACCGCTTCCCATCTTAGAATCACTGCTAACCACAGTCTCTCTTGCCAGGAAATCCCCACAGAAGTAAATTACTCTAAACTCCCTTCGACAAAGTTCCATCCAAAAGGAGGTAACAGTACAGGGCGCACACATGTATTGGGGCCAAGCGCCACGCCTTCCCCGGATGTGATCCGCACTCTCGCTAGGAGCTTGCTCTTAACTTCTTGCGCCACACGTTGTGCGCCTGTAGCTTTACACATACTTGGCACCATCTAACTCCGTTTCAACGGTATCCTGATATCATTTATGAACTTCCTACCAATTAAACAGCACTGCTTGCCCACCGGCTATCGGATCGCTTCTACAATGAAATTCTCTTCAACTTCCCACTGCATTAACATCCGAACAATACGTTCATCGCATGCCAGTGCTTCTCCCATACCCTTAATCAGACCATATGAACTAATCTGATCGGCGAGTACAGGGATGCCGCACACCTTATCCTCGTGTAGGTGTCAGACGGCCTCATACAAGGGGCTGCACTGAACTGCCACCTTCCATGATGGAATCTTAGCTTCTTGCACCATTGATAACTTATCCTGGTCCGAGCGCTTCGCTGACCTTCCTTTTCAACTACTTCTCGTATCCGACTGGTCGAAGATGCGACTGCGATCAGATCAACGGGCGTTTAGTGGCACCTTCTCTCTACTCGTGGTGCCCCTATGTATCAGTACCAGCGACCAATCGTCATACATGAGGGCGTGATATCCAGGAGATGGGTGCGGCGAACCTCCGCCTCCGACAGTTCACCAAAAAGCGATGCAACAGGAGGCACCCAATACATGTCGGCAGAAATTAAATACAAATTAATACTCAACATCGTTCGTGTAAAACTGTCGAGGACGGCGAATTCAAGCATAAATAGACGTGCAGAGTGGAAACCATGTCCTATTTGGTTTTTTTGCTAGTCGAACCCCGGACTCTTCTTCACCTATCTATAGCATTTCCCTGACAAACTACAGCCGCGAGGAGTGAGAAGTGAACAAATGAGAACTGAGCATGCAGAAGTCCTGGACGTTTGTCCGGCATGGGGGTGGATGTTGTGAGGATCACCTGAGGTTGATGCTGATGAAGATGGAAGTGATAGGCGTGATGCGAGGAGGTTTCCAAAGAGTATGTTTATGACCGAATGTAACAGCCTTGCCCCGCTGGAAAGCCACCGTAGCCCCAAAAAGGTGAATATCTGGTTGGGAAGATAGAATGGGAACGGGCTAAAAAGTGAAGAACATCATTAGAGCAGCCAGTCCCGCTTTTGCGGGTTTGGCATCTACCATACGGGTTCTCCAATATTGCCGTAGACCCACCTTTTGATAAGTGTCCGCTTGAACTACCACGCTAGTTTAGAGCACGAGTGGTGACGCATTTCTGGGCTCATTGTACTGTAGGAAAAAATTGCCGCCAAAGAAGCAATTACCTGCGGTGTAGTGCCAGGTAGGTGTCTCGTGTAACAACATTGAGATCAGCGAAGGTAGGGAGGGAAAGTTTGATCGTATCCACTTCAGACAGAGTTCGGAGGTCGACTTAAGCATGGGAGATCTTGTCCAAAATATAGTCGCGACGGTTTGTCATTGCTATAAATTCCACCGAAGTCGCGACAAAAGAAGAACCCACGATGCACCTCCCAGTTGTGTAGATTATACCCGAGGTTTGCCGACCGATCTGTTACTTGAGCGCGTCTACCCGAAGATCTCTTTTATCTGTATAAAATTATACGCTATTGAGATATGATATAGTCCGATAAACCATGAGAGTGGTTGCTAACATGCTGAGTGAAATGAGTATAACAGCACTTGGTTATGGTTTATTTGATCAAAGCGGACCATCGAAAAGAGAACAACTTTAAAGAGGGCGCTGCAGCCTTTGGCTGCGGCTCTAACAGGATGTTTTTCATGAGAATTGCGGTAGGACGGCGCTCAGCTCCCGATTATCGTGCTTGCGAAAACCATTCTCATACCTATTGCTCCCTAGATTGAGTTCCATGCTCCATATCTTCACTACGAGTCGCCCCGTACTAGCAACGAACGGCCGGCGAAAGCAAGCAATGTCTTCGCGGAACATTTGGACAGGGTCGAGGAATAGTCTAGTCAAGATACCTGAGTTCGAGGACACGCTGAGCTAGCAAAGACATTTTTGTGTAATGCTGGCTAGCGAAATTTCTCGACAGTGTGCCGAGGTCCCCATAAAGTTTCCACACTATTCACATTCGTAGCCGGCGGAGCACCGGGATTCAGACGGCGTCTGATGTTAAGTCAAGAGCAAAGACAAAATTGGAGGCTAGGAAGACATTCTTTCAAGCCCCAGAAAAACTGATGAACATATGTCAACTGGTGTGACACTCCGTCACGTAACATTGGTGCTGGCGATTGCCGCGGGCAATTAATCAAACTTACAAGCTTCCCGTATTTTCGCCATTAGCAAGGACAACCACTAAGCCCTAATGGCCAAAAAGAAAGGGAATAGCGTCGCCGCAAAAGCCGCAAAGAAAGCCAAAGCAGCGCAAAAGGTAGAGAGAAAGGAGAAAAAGAAAGTAAACAAGTCAAAAAACAAGTATGATTCTGAGGACGAGGACGATCAGGATCTCGAGGCGATCTTGGACAAGGTATGTGGTTAGCGCGGGTCGTGCGAGTAGCAGAATACTGATGTTGAGCGCTGCTTATAGTAGATGCGAAAAGAATGGGAAGCAGCGCACACAGTTACTGAGGAGCTCGTCGAAGGACCTCCGAGTCGGAGGGCAAACGCAACGCTAACACCGTGTCCAAACGGAAACCATTTATGGTGTATCGGCGGTGAATACTTCAGCGAAGATGGCAAGGCTGTGAGTTTCAAAAGTTCTGAATTCATTACGATTGAACTCACACCCACGCTCCAGTACTTTTACAACGACGTCTTTAGATATACGCCAGAGAAGGATGAATGGCGTAAATTTGTCTCTCCAACCTGTCCAGGTCCCCGATCAGCACATGCCGTAGCCGCATCTCCTGCAGGAGGTGGAAAGCTGTTCTTGTTCGGTGTGTGCGTCGTATATTACGATAAGATCCCTATTTACACATCCACAGGTGGGGAATTCTCGTCTCTTCATCAAACAACGTTTCATCATTACCGAGACTTCTGGTGCTTCGACATCGGCACACACTCCTGGGATAGAATTGAAACGAAAATCCGCCCAAGCGCACGATCCGGTCATCGGTAAGCCTTCATTTAGAGCACCCACCGTTCTTGCGAGTGATGATTGGTAACCAAAGCTTTTTTTGACTTCGCAGAATGGCAACATGGAAACATTACATCGTTCTATTTGGTGGTTTCTACGACCCTGGTGTCACCAGTACGACGATCCTCGTTTTTGGCCCTCGCTCTTCTAACCCTCCTGTCTAGCGAGGTATCTGAACGACTTGTGGGTTTTCGACACCCAGGAATATAAGTGGTTTCAGGTTGAATTCCGCGAAACTGATCCCAAACCCTCGTCAGTGCTCCAGTTTGTCGGGACCGGCTTAAACTGACAGGACCTCAGTCCTCGGAGCGGTTTCTCGTTCCTGCCATGTACAGAGGGTATAATCCTACACGGTGGTTACTGTAAGGAATATGCCAAAGGAAAACGACCTGTTGGTCTCATGCTCGACGATACCTGGCTCCTCAAGTTCGTCTACAACTTTCCCTCGCCTCTTGTTGCTAAAACTGGGACTGCGGCACTCTAGAATTACAATTCCTACTGCTGAGCAAGAGAATGCGGCTGTGTCCTCCAAGTCCGCGAAGAGCAAAACTTCGCAGCCGCAAATTATATTCAAGTGGGAACGTCGAAAGCGTGCTTCCGATGCCTACGCTCCCTCTCTGCGTTCTGGATGCACGATGGCACTCTGGAACCGCACCAGTGGTGCCGGACTAACTGGCATTCTCTTCGGCGGCGTCACGGATGAAGACACGAACGAGGAGACCTTGGAAAGCGTATTCCACAACGATTTGTACGTTTCCATCAAATTCCCCACCGAACACGTTAACCAACATCATATATCGTTTAGGTACGGTTATCAACTCAGTGGAAAGGGCAAATGGATATCTATGTCACTCAAGAAACCGAAAGCTAAAAGTGGAAAGAAAGTTACGCGAGCAGATAAGAAGAAAGAGGCAACGAGAGAGGTTATTCCACGAGAACAGGAGAGTGAGGGAGAAGGTGAGGAGGGTGATGAAGTAGTGGGCGCTCCTCCGAGGACGCAATCTATTCCTAAACAGCCACCTCCACCTACGAAGGAGGGACAGGATACAGATGATCCTAATCTGACGATTCCCATGCCTCGATATAATGCTATGCTCGCTGTGCTCAGGAGCACACTATATATGTGAGTCCCAGCACAGCTTTTGAATGGGCTCAAGTACCGACGTATTCGCAGTTACGGTGGAATCTTTGAGAAAGGATCCAAGGAATACACGCTGGACGACTTCTACTCACTACAACTGGACAAGTTGGATAAATATACCTGCTTGAAAGAGAGCGCGGTGTTGATACCTGAGGGAGAAGAGGAAAGTAGCAGTGATGAAGATGATGAGGACGATGATGAAGATGACGAAGCAGACGAGGACGAGGAAGAGGAAGAGGAAGAGGTCGACATTGATGAGGAAAATGTAGAGGATGTCGAGGAGGAACGGAAGAAAAAGAAGTCGAAGTTAAAGGATAAGGGAAAGAAAGTTGAGTTGACGGATGTATCAACGGCAGACCAAACGCAAGAGGAGGAAGTTGCAGTCGCGGACCCTGTGAGCTCAACCAGGGGTATGCCGATTAGAGTTAGTCTACTCACTGAATGGCATAGGACTCGCTTCGATCAAAAGCTAGTGCTTTCATGGGTGTATCCAAGGACACGATTCGCTCCATTGAGGATGTCTTGAGCACGCCTCTACCTGGAGAAACACTTGCTATGTTCTACGCTCGTTCACGTATGGCCAACCTTTTCCTTTCTTTCATTTCCGCTCACCTGAACATATAGGTGAATACTGGGCCCAGAAAGCGCACGGCACTAGTGATAACCGAGGAAAACAGCTCAGACGGGACGCCTTTGCCTTGGCCGAGGAGCGTTACGGTATGTCGTCATCTCCATTCATTGGGTTCGGTTGCAGTGATGGAGTGTGGTCTTCTAGCCGAATACAAACCTATCCTGGAAGAAGTTGAGAAGATTTTAGCTGAGGCTGGTTTGGATGAGGAAGAGATGCGGAGAGGTGCTGCTTTGGGTGGTGGTCCGGCTGCAAGTGGCCAGAGTCGCAACAGAAGATGATAGTTGTCGGTATGTCATACAAATGCACATTGTGTGTCCTCTCTGTTCAACTAGAACTCGTATGAGATTTCAGGCGGAATAATGCCGGGACCAGTTGGAGGTCCAGCCCCAAAATAGAATTCTCAATTAATCTCAAAGCCTTCCCTGATCGGACTCTAATTCAATTAAGGTCCACCCGGTTGAAACTTTGCCGGCGTGGCTTGATTCTGCTTTTCACTCTTTTTCAGTCCACCTCCCTCCAACTGCGAGTGAAGCCTCTCACTCCAACTCACATTCCTTTTGTGTCTCACCCATTTGATAACTATCATGATGAAGAAACTGTCCCAGAACTTCAAGCTGAAATTGAAGTTGCCTACTCTTTTAAAATCTCCATTTTTGCGCAGGGGGAAGAAAAAGGTTGCGACTGCGAGCGAAGACGCTCCTCAAAGACGCTCCTCTTCGTCTGAGGCAAACATCTCAACGGCGAACGCTCCTGCCGACGTTGTTGCACCTCCGCCTAACCAGGCCGATGCCGACGCTGTTTCTTCGACTCGGCACTCGAGAACATCTGTGGATGCCAACACGAACCAACATGCTCCTAGCACGAGTGGAGTGGGCCATGAAGTTAGCTCTACTGATGGACGCGTACGTGCTTTCAACTTTCGTTTTACCCTTGTCTATTAGTTTTGACGTGCCGTCTTCTCGTCCATCCGTTCAGTGCCAATCGCCAGCACCATCCCAAGCCCGATCCCTTCGCCACTCTATGTCGAAGGGTAACTCAGGCGAAAACGTCCGCGTCTCTATGACCGTTGATACTATCAAGCAACAACTTAACGATGGCTTGCAAATGCTAGCCGAGTTCAAAAAGTCCCTGCGTGCTTCTTCTGATGTACAGCGGTACGATGAAGCCATGGGCAATTTTGAGGGCGCCGCGAGGGGCTTGGCAACGCTCAAGTCTAAACTCAGTAGCCGGAAACTCGCAGGAAACCCTAGCCGAAACAGTTCCGTTCTGCCACCCCCGCCAGACTTGAAAGTTGAGTTCGAGGATACGCCATTTAGTATGGGTATCCCTGGGATGGAAGCGTCCCAGAAAGAAACTACGCTGGATGTTGTACAGGAGAACAAGGAGAATGAGGCGCAGGAAGAGAAGAATGAGAAGGGGCAACAGCAACAGCAGACTGTTTTAATTTGAATGGACTTCTGACGTTGATTGCTTTGTGGGTTCTGCATGTCATCTTTCTGTTCGGACGTTCGTAATCTTACATCTTGATAATGGATAATAATTGTCGTGGAATTGTCCCTGCATCCTGAGCTTGATGACATGGGCTATGTGTTCGTTAACCTTCCACAATGCTGTAATGACGGACTTGGAGCGTGAAGGTTTGGGGAATGAAACTCGCGGAGGGCATTGAAGTTTCCCGTTCCGGGGAAGTTGAAGGACCAAAACAACTGGTCTTTCTATTCCTTCTTGTCGTTGCCGCCGACACCTTGCACTGTTCCCCAGTCTCACTATTTCGACTAAGACATACAACGGCTCTGGTGCAACTCAGGCTAGACAACATCTCATGATCGCTCTATGAACCAGCTCGGAACGTCAATTGGTCCGAGGCCTCAGATCTACGACCGAGGTTCAGGGAGTATGTACTACTGGGACGTGAGGGGTAGCAAGCATTCTGCGGGCAACCGCCAGTGTCCCTGTTACAGATTCTCTTTGTTGATAGGAGCCTGTGATGTTTTGGTTATTATCTCGACTTGCGGTTTCATGAAGGTGAGTACTGTCGATCACTTAGTACATCGGTCCAAGTGCGAACTTGTCAGAAATTTTATGAACGCTAACCGGCTCTCAAGTGCCGTTATCGCAACACTCTCCGCCTGGAGCTTCATTTCTTACCGTCTCATCGCATTTGAGACTCCCTGTGCAAGGATAATGTTTGTTCCAGTTTCGGAAAGGTATCATGCAGGTCAATTAATGTACAAGGTTACACAAAGCGAAATCTTGTACAGGTGAGGTATCGAGAGCTCGCGTTCAAGCAGCAACAACCCTCTCAAACTCCCGTGTAAACTCTTCCATAGCATCCAAAGTCTGCAGCACATGCGCATACCCCAACTTTTGCTCCTTCGCCGCCGCAAGACTCTGAGCGGTCCTAACAGCATTCTTAATCTGCCTCCCATTAACTTCTCTCTTGGATAGCTCCACAACCTGTTCCTGCGTGATTTCGCCAGTACCATCCTCTGCCCAAGCGTCAACTTTCTGAAGGAAGGCCTTCCACACCTGAACCTTGGCCTCCAACGAGAGCTCGGTAAAGTGCAATGCGACATGGATGCGGGAGAGGAAAGCTTCATCGAATGCCTGAACTCTATTCGTGGTAAGGAAGAGGATACCACGATAATATTCGACGTGGCGGAGGAATACGGCAACCATAGCGTTACGTTCAAGGTCATGAAATGTGCGTTGTTCCAAGAACACGTCAGCCTGTAGTTACCACATAAGCCATCATGGTATAAGAAGAGAGTGGTGTGTAATGCACACCTCATCAATCAAGACGATTGCTTTCCAAACTGTAGCGAGATCAAACACCTTCTCGAGTGCCAAATCAAGGGTATGTGGGTCCGTGCCTAGATCACCGGCACCAACAACATAAAGTGGTCTTTGGACATGCTCGCTAGTAGCTTCTGCAGAAAAGGTCTTGCCGACTCCTGGAGGACCGTACATGTTAACAACAAGACCATGGCCTTTGCCCTTGATGAAGTCATCGAAGTTGAGTTGCTTGTGATGTGCCTCAACGAGAGACTTCAAAAGGTCTTTTCGTCCTGGAGGAAGGACGAGGTTGGCGAAAGCGGCTTGATTCCATTCGACGGGAGTGATGAGGGACACGCTGAACTCGACTATTGCCCGTTAGCTTTAGGAGATGGTCAGAGAATGGATGAAGATAAGCTTACGCCAGATTTTATCTGCGAGACTAAAGCCATACACGATGGTTGAAGCTAGGAGATAGTCTTCCTCCGTATAGTCTTCCATTGAGATATTTTCAAATGGACCTTTATTTGACTCCATGACGACGCCTGTTTGGATGCCACCTACGTTAAAGACGGGTCGGGAGTTCTGAGCTCGTATTTCATTAAGGCGCGTGCGGGCATCATTCTGGCAAGTCGGAACAGGCGCAGAAGCAGTGCTATATGATTCGAGTGGTACCGCTGGCGTAACCCATTGGGGGGCATTGGCCCATCTGTCGTCCTGATTACCGTCCCCGTCGGTCCCAATGCGTGGGATAGGGTTAGAGAAATAGTAATTCTGGTTGAAACGTTTAAAAGTAGCTGAAATGGAACGTCATTAATATCCTAGAACTGTAATTCGGGACATATAAAAAGCCTCACCTCGATCGACCATAATACGACTCTTGACATGGTGACGCACAACCTGGCCACCACCTCGGAGGGCTGCAACGCCGTCATATTGCACATGATGGACCCCAAAATGACTAAACCATTTCCTTCCACGCTTGATCGCCACTTCCTTCAAATGTTCTTCCTTCATTCCATTCTCTCCAACAAAGAATCTAATTGCGTATGCATCCAAGGTCTGGATCTTGACAATGCCTCTGATCACCCCAATATTGATATCCGTCGTGACCCTGCCAACAGCAACACTCTGTGTGCCAGGTGTGTCGATCGCATCGACGCCCTCCAGGGTGAGTTGGAAGACAGGTTTGCCATCGAGGCAACAGCGAATCCAATGACGAAGCTTGAAGAGGCGTGGTTCTCCGGAGACGACACAGCGAGCGACAAAAATCGTGCGAGGAACAAGGATGTAAGGAAGAAGGTCCCATTGAATCTCGCCGTGGGAAGTGAGTCGTTGAAGTGTCGCCAAAGTGCTCTTGTAGTCATTAGCGAGTGTGTCAATCAGAACGTCGACAGCCTTGGCGATGTAAATCTCTTCCTGGATCGGGTTCTTCTTGGCGTTGAGCGCGTCTCGGTAGGCGATAAATTGGTCATAGAAGACAAGGAAGATCTCGGGATCTATCTGAGGACGCGTATGTCAGTAAGAGCCTTGATCCGACCGATAGAAACCAACCTCAAGCGGATCCGCGTGCCACGAAACCCCAGGCCAGGTTCGAATGACATTCTTGCATGCCTTGACGATATAGGGGCTCTTGATAACGTACTTGACTGTAACCTCGGCGGCTTCTTGTCGCGGGATGGTACGGACAACGCTAGAAACGAATGTCAGCGCTAAAGGGCTAGATACCACAGAGAAGAGAGGCTCACACAAACAGGAAATCCTTCCAAGGATCGTTGCCATCTTTGCCTGTGCCGGCGCCAACTGGGACAGCCTCAACAACCACCTTGGCGCTTGTGTTCTAAAATTAACTTAGCCACAGCAGTTAGGCGTGATATAAGTGAGGTGTCTATACCCTATACTTCCAGCTGCGGGTCCACCGACTGTAGTAATAGTCGACGTGCTTGACTTTGAGCGAAGGAGGGGCGAGTTGGGTGTCTCCTTCTCGAGCCGTGGGGGTTACAGTTGAAGCCTTAGACTCCGTGTCGTCGCCGAACTGAGGAGCAGCCGAGCTTTCAGTGCGAGTGCTCGAGCTTTTCATTAAGGTGGAAAGGCGGCGATGCATGGTGAGAGTTGGGAACGAGAGTCCACCGGGAAGAGGTGGAGGTAGAACTGGGCAGTTATATACAGGCTAGTCTTTGGGCGCCGGAACCACTATTGACTCTGAGTTGCAGTGCGTTGGTTTCTCACAACAGCACAATTGCTTCTATGAGGATGCTAAAGGCAGCGGAGTTGAATTGGTGCCCCTGATTTGGCATCAGTGTTCCTTGGAGACTCGAATCAGAAACCTAGTTTCATGTTGCTTGAATTTTGGCTGTGCCCAGACATGACGCCTGGGGGTACAGAAGATTCATATCAACATTAATACTTTAGACGCTGGGGGATAATATTCTCGGGTTACCCCGTCATACCCGCTGGAACAGAAGTTCAGTTGCACAGGAATATGGGTTGATTACGGCAATTAGGGTACGTAGCCTTCGACAGTGGTGAGCAGCCAATAGCAAAACTGACCAAGCGAACGCCAATTGACTAGCGAATTACAATGGCTAGCCATCAGAGCGATGGCTCAATGACTTAGCGAGGACCATAGGAACTTAGACGACATCACCCAACCATATTATGTAAACACAGACAATTCTACGCACAATTTTGGGTGTTTGAGCTTTATTTTCAGCTTTACCTTTCCCTTTAAATGTTTATTAGGGTCCTCTTTGCAAGGTGCTACAGTAAGGAATACAGTGGAACACACATCGGGGCGTGCACGATATATTATGGGTGAGCTGTGCGAGGTCTCGTGGGAGATCTCGCTTCTGCACCGAGCTGTGAGTTGTGTGACCTAGCAAAGCCATCACAAATTGGCTAAGTTATCAAGCCAATTTGCTTAGGCATTGGCTTGCACAATACTGATAGCAGAGTACTTATGCACCATTCACCCCAGCTTGCAATAGAATCATTTGCCACAACATATCCACATGAGTTGGACCCAGGGCTACAAAGGGATCATGAAGGTGATCTAGCAATGGGTCAAAAAGTATTACATTGGATTCTTGAGCTGGGTGGAGGCCCTTCTCCTTGACTTGTTCATCTTCACCATTGCCCTCAGCCTCAAATTTAGGAACTTTTGGCTTTCAGTCTCCTTCTTGAGGCAACCTCACCTAGGCTAGTGGCCACAGGAGAAAATATTGGGAAGTGAGACTTCCATTAAACAAAAACCAGCTGGACCTAAATTTGAATAGTGTGATATGATATAATATAGGTGTATCTGTATTGGGGACATGACACTTAGGTGTATGGTATAGAGATCAGAGCTCAGCAGGTATTGCAATACACTATTCTCCCTCCTCCTCTCATATGAAATCACTGCCAATTTGCCACTTTGATGTTCCAACATTCCTGGAGCATGTGAATGAAGTCCTCAACATTCTGCACACCATCCCCTTCTACCTTTGGAAGGTGGAGTCTGACCCCTTTAACAATGGGATCTACTCTCCAAATGTGCTATGCCTTCAAGAGGCATCCAACATCCGATTACCATTTTGACTTGGTGTCTTGTATTCAAAGTACATTCCCACTATGCTTGTAAATGGACACTTTAAAATGAAATGTTGTCATAAATACAAGGTTCATATCTTTCCTCTTATTTCTCTACTTTCTTGACCATTTTCTAGCATTTTCTTTATTGTA